>CAUYQU010063708.1:0-20663 GCA_963574635.1 Cheracebus regulus | reverse complement strand
AATAACACTGAACTTATAATTACTTTGGGTAATATGGTCATTTTAACAGTATTGATTCTTCCAATCCATGAGCATGGCATGTTTTTTTATTTGTTTGTATTATCTACAATTTTTTTTATCATTGTTTTGTAGTTCTTGTAGAGATCTTTCACCTCCTTGTTTAAATGAATTCCTAGCTATTTTATTTATTTTTTGTAGGTATTGTAAATGAGATTGAGTTCTACATTTGATTCTCAGCTTGACTATTATTAGTATATAGACATGGTACTGATTTTCGTATGTTGATTTTGTATCCTGAAAATTTGCTGAAATCTTTTATTAAATCTAGGAGTCTTTTGGAGTCTTTAGGGTTTTTAGGTATAAGATTATATCCTCAGCAAACAATAATTTGATTTTCTCTTTTCTTATTTGAATGCCTTCTATTTTTTCCTCTTGTCTGATTGCTCTAGCTGGAATTTCCAGTACTATGTTTAATAAGATTGGTGAAAGTGGGCATCCCTGTCTTGTCTCGTTTCAGTTCTTAGGAGGAATCCTTTCAACTTTTCCCATTTCATATGATGTCGGCTGTAGGTTTATTGTATTAGGTCGTTGCAAAAGTAATTGTGGTTTTTGCCATTACTTTTAATTACTTTTAATGGCAAAAACTGTAATTACTTTTGTGCCAATCTAATATATATTGTTTATTGTACATTATTTTGGATTATGTTCTGTCTATGCCTAGTTTGTTGAGGGCTTTTATCATGAAGAGATGCTCAACTTTATGAAATGCTTTTTCTGCATCTATCAAGAAAATCAAAGTTTTTCCTTTTAACTCTGTTTGGTGAATTACAGCTTTTGATTTGTGAATATTGAACTATCCTTGCATCCCTGGAATAAAACACTTGACTGCAGCATATTAATTTTTTGATATGCTTTTTGCTAGTATTTTATTGAAGTTTTTGCATCTATATTCATCAAGGATATTTGTCTGTAATTTTTGTTATTTTATTGTGTCTTTGCATGACTTTGGTATCGGGGTGATGCTCACCTTGTAGAAGGAGTTAGGAAGAATTCTTATCTTCATTTTTTTTGGGAACAGTTTCAGTATATTGTTATCAGTACTTCTTTGTATGTCTGATATAATTTGGCTTTGAATCTATCTGGTCCTCGGCTTTTTTTGGGGTGCAGAGATGTTTTTATTACTCATTCAATCTCACTATTCATTATTTATCTGTTCAATATTTCTATCTCATTGTGGTTCAGTCTTGGGAGGTTGCATGTTTCCAGGAATTTATCCATATCCTCTCGATTTTCTTGTTTGTGAGCATAGATGTATTCATAATAGTCTAATGATCTTTTGTATTTCTGTGGTATCAGTTTTAATATCTCCTTTTTTATTTCTGTATGTGCTTATTTGAATTTTTTCTGTTTTTTTTTTTCTTGGCTATTCCAACATCAATTTTATTTTTCTATCAATTTTGTTTATTTTTTTAAAAGATGATCTTTTTATTTTATTTTTCCTTTATATTGTTTTTCTTGCCTCAATTTTATTTAGTTATTATCTGATTTTTGTTATTTTTTTTCTGCTGCTAGATTTGGGCTTAGTTTGTTCTTGTTTTTCTAGTTCATGACATTAGGTTGTTAACTTGTGATCTTTCCTTTTTTATGTAGGCATTTAATGCTATAAACTTCCTTGTTTGCACTGCTTTTGCTGTATTCTAGATATATTTTTTTTCTGTTTTCATGTAAGCCAAATAATTCTTAAATTTCCATCTTAATTAAATCATTAACCCAAAGATCATTCAGGAGTGGTTTTTAAATTTCCATGTATTTGCATAGCTTTGAGAGTTCCTCTTGGTATTGATTTCTAGTTTTATTCCACTGTGGTCCATGGAGATACTTAATATGTTCTATTTTAAACAATTTTGGAAGACTTGTTTTGTGGCCTAAATATGGTCCATTTTGGAGGAGGTTCTATGCACTGATGAAAATAATGTATATTCCATGACTGTTGGGTAAAGTGTTCTGTAAATATATATTAGCTTCATTTGGTCTAGAGTCTAATTTAAGTTCAGTGTTTCTATGTTGATTTTCTGCCTCAATGGTCTGTCTAGTGCTCAGTGGGGTGTTGATGTACCCTACTATTATTTCATTGCTATATATCTTTTTTCTGAGGTCTAGTAATATTTGTTTCATGAATCTGGGTGCGCTTGTGTTGGTGTATATATATTCGGACTTGTTATATCTTTTTGTTGAACTGATCCCATTATCATCATATAATAACCATTTTCATCTTTTTTCTTTTTATGCTTTTGATTTAAAGTCTTTTTTAATCTGATATCTGTATAGCCAGTCCTGTTAACTTTTGGTTTTAATTTGCAAGGAATATCTTTTTCCACCCCCTTACTTTGAGTTTGTGTCACATCAGTCTGGCAGATTTCTTATAAGCACTTGGATCTTCTTTTTGAAATCCGTTCTACCAATCTATATATTTTAGGTTGAATATTTAATCCATTTGTGTTCAAATGGACTTTAACCACATATTCATAGATAAATATATAGATTCAATTAGCATTATGACAGGAACAAACCCACATTACGACATAATATAGATATGTCATAATGTGAATTGTTATCTATATGCTTTGTAGCCTCAGTTATGTAATTGCTATATAAAACCTGTGAGTTATATACTTTCATGTGTTTGTATGGTTTTAAAATATACTTTCTTGCTAAATTTTTTACAAGTTATCTCCTAATTTGCTGAAATATCTTCTCAATACAAACAAATCTAAAATTGGATTTGTATTGCCTTGGAGCCATCTCTCTTGGAGCCTTCTGATTTAATCTACAAGACTAGTTTTTCTTTAGAATGGCTGCTGGGATTCCCCTAAACCATCATTCTAGGGATACCCTTGTCTCTTGTGTTGGATCCTGTTTTCTAGATTCTATTGCTTTTGCATTTTTAGTCTTCTTCTTAGTGGAGTCCCCACTTTTTAAGTTTTCTAACAATGGGAAAAAATGAGGTAGGTATTTTTTTTGGCTTGAAATGTCATTCCTTGTTCACACTGAGTTGACATTTCACTAGTTTAGTGGGTGTATTAGTGTTCTCCAGAGAAACAGAACCAATAGTATTTATTTATTTGTTTATTTATTTGTATAGGAATTGGCTCACACAGTTATAGAGTTTGGCAAGTTCCAAGTTCTGCAGGTTGAGCTGGCAAATGAGAGAACCAGAAAAGCCAAAGGTTTACTTCCTGTTTGAGTCTAAATGCCTAAGAACCAGGAGAGTCTATGGTGTAGTTGTCATTCAAAAGTCTCAGGCTTAGGACCCACAAAGAACCAATGGTCCTATTGAGGTCTGAGGCAAGAAAAACTCCAATGTTAACAATTCAAAAGCAGTTAGGCAGAGTATTTTCTCTTACTCAGATTAATAGTCAGCCTTTTTGTTCTATTCAGGCCTTCCACTGGATGGCTGAGGCACACCCACATTTGTGAGAGCAATCCACTTTACTCAGTCTACTGATTCAAATGTTAATTGCATTCAGAAACACCCTCAAAACATACCCAGAATAATGTTTGATCAACCATCTGGGCACTCTGAGCCCTAATCGAGTCAACACATAAAATTAATCATCACTAATAAACTAAGACAGAAAATTTCTAAAGGAAAGTTAGAAATAACTTTCCCTAAGTAATTTGAAGACATTTCCTTTGTCTTTCAGCTTTAAGAGTCCCTCTTGAGAAGTTGGATGCCTAGTTCATACTTGGATGCAATTTGAAGCTTATGACTGGAATGTTTGGCACTGGGCCTCATTGTCAGATGCTGTAGCTAGAATAAATTGTAAGAAGATCCCTGATTATAAGTATCTTTAAGTTATTTTTTTTCAAATGGCCAGATTTTTCTGGGGAATAATTTTCTAGTGTACTGGTTTGTACAGACTTGGGAACCAAGGAGATATAAACATTTAGAACATAAGCTTTATTCAACTTCTTGTGTTTAGCACAACAGACATAGCTTTGTTAAGTGTCCTCTAGTGCATATATCCTCTTCTACCTTTCTTAGACTGTACATCTGTATTTGCACCCAGAGTTGAAGTGATGGACAGAATATGGAGATCCAATGACTTTATTAAGAGATAATCTAACTGCCTACCCATTTTCATCTCAACATTTATGCCCAGCTTCATGAGATCCTGAGGATGCTAATGCCTGAACCTTCGGGAGGTACCATAGTGCAAGTTGGAAAGCTTTTATCTCTTTGGTTCCTTCCAGTTCAATTACAGTTGTCTTTCTGCTTTCTAGCTTTAAACATTATGTTGTTACTGTCTTCTTTTCAATGATTTTTGTACTTAGTGTTTGCTCTGGTTTAATATGTCCCTTAAAGTTTATGTGTTGGAAGCTTAATCTCTATTATAACAGTTTAATAGGTGGAGCCTTTAAGAGGCAATTAGACCATGAGATTGCTGCCCTCGTGAATGGGTTAATAATGTTATTGAGAAAATTGAGAAAACTGGTTTGCAGGAGTGTGCTCCTAATAAAAAAATGAGTTTGAGTCTGAATGCCTAAGAACCAGGAGAGAAACAGAGATAGAAACAGATATTTTCTATCTCTGTTTCAACTGCTCACTTGCACCTTCTGCCATCTGTCATGGGATTATGAAACAAGAAGGTCCTCATCAGATGCTGACACCATGCTCTTGGACTTCTCAGTCTCCAGAACTGTGAGAACTGTTTTTCTTTATAAATTACTCAGTGTGTAGTATTATAATAGCGGAAAATAGACTAAAACAGAAAATTGATACCAAGAGGGAGTTGTTGCTACAATGAATACTTGAAAATGTGGAAGCAGTTTTGGAATTGGGTAAAGGGCAAAGGCTGAAAGAATTTGGAAGAGCAAACAAGCAGAAAACTGTACTGCCATGAACAGAGCATTAAGGGTGATTCTGCTGAGGGCTCAGAAGAAGAGGGAAGATGTGAAAAACATCTAAATCTTCTTTGAGATTTCCCAAGTTGCTGTGACCAAAATGTTTGTAGAAATATGGATAGTAAGGTGAGATTTCTTGATAAAATCTAAGAGGGATGTGATGAACAAGGTCTTGAAACTTGAGTGAAGGTCATCCTTGTTATCAAGTGGCAAATACCTTGGGAGAATTGTGTTCATATTCTAGGGTTTCATGAAATACAGAACTTAAAAGCATTGAAATATGATATATGGTGGAAAAAATATCTAAGTAGCAAGGCATTCAAATGGCTGCGTGGCTACTTTTATTCATGTACAGTGAGATGCAAGAGCAAAGGAAAGAATTAAAGATAGAATTTACAATTAAAAGAGAAGCAGAGTGGAAAAAAATGCAGCCTTGTCACACTAAGGGTGTGACGAAGTGACCATTTGATAGAAATTATGATGCATGGGAGGGATCCAGATGCTATTTATCAAAACAATGAGAAAAAACCCAAAGATATTTCAGAGATCCTTGAGGCCACCGTAGTCAACACAGGCCTAGAGCTCTAGGAGAGCAGAATGGTTTCAGGGCATGGGCCTAGAGTGTCCTCCATGGGCCCACTGCCCAGGTCCACCTCAGGACTCTGTTCCCTGCATTCTAGTGCAGCATGCCTCCGCTGCTCCAGCTATGCCTCACGCAACCCCAAGTGCTACTCTACCTACCATTTTACCAAGTGGTAAACCTTGGTAGCATCTATGTGGTGCTAATTCTGCAGGCATGCAGAATGCCAAGTTGTAGAGACATGGCTTCACCCACTTAGCCTTCAAAAGTTGCCTTGGACCACTGGAAGCCCAGGGAGAAACCTGCCGCAGAGGCAGAGTTGACTCAGAGTCCTTCCTAGGATAATACCTAGTGAAGCTGTAGGAGTAGGGGCCATCCCCAGGAACACAGAACTGTAGGGCCACCATAGTGCAACCAACCCTAGATAGCCAAAGCATGGATTAAGCTCAGCAAAGATACATGAATTAGGATGCCCAAGGATTTGCCTCCACTCCCACTCCTCAGGGTGCTCAGTTGCAGGACATGGAGTCAAAGGAGATTATTCTACAGCTTTAAGATTTAATGCCATTTTTTTTTCTGTTGGGTTTTAGACTTACTTAGGACAAGTTACCTCTTTCTATTTATCTGTTTCTCCCTTTGGAATGGGAATGTTTATCTTATGTGCACCATTGTATTTTGGAGGTAGTTAACTAGTTTTGATTTTGCGGGCTCACAGCTGGAAGGATTTGCCTCTGGAAAAGTCATGCTGTGACTCTCACCCATATCTTATTTAGATCAGAGTTCAGACTTTGGACTTTTAAATTGTTGCTGGAATAAGTTAAGACATTGGGGCCATTGGGATGGAATAAATATATTTGTGCATGGTGAGAAGAACATAAAGTTTGGGGTTCAGAGGCAGAATGTTATGGTTTGAATATGTCCTCCACATTTCATGTATTGGAAAATTAATTCTCATTATAATGGTATTAAGAAGTGAGGACTTTAAGAAGTGATTAGGCCATGAGAACATTATTTTCATGGATGGGTTGAAGCCATTATTGTAGGAGAAGATGACTTCAGAAGTGGGCTTGGCCTGATTTTCTCTCTGTCTCATGGGCTCATTTCTTTTTTCTTTTTGAGATGGAATCTCACTCTGTTGCCTAGGCTGGAGTGCAGTGGAGCAATCTCAGCTCACTGAAACCTCTGCCTCCCTAGTTCAAGTGATTCTCATTCCTCAACCTGAGTATCTAGGACTAGAGGTGTGCACCACCACACCAGGCTAATTTTTTTTTTTTTTTGTAGTTTTAGTAGAGATGGGTTTTTTCCATGTTGGCCAGGCTGGTCTTGAACTCCTGATCTCAGGTATTCTGCCTGCGTTGCCTTGGCCTCCCAAAGTGCTGGGATTACAGATGTGAGCCACCATGTGAGGACTTATGTGCTCACCTCTGTTTTTTGCCATAGGATAGCACAGCAAGAAGACTCTTACAAGATGCCAGCACCATACTCTTAGACTTCCAAGCCTCTAGAAGTGTGTTTCATGCCTTAAAACATTCCTTTACTAGTATTTCAGTGAGGTCTTCAGATGGAGATATGCTAATTAATTTGTTCCGTCTACATCTTCATTGGAAAGCTAGAGCTTGCTTCCCTCCTTACTCTCTGGCCAGTGGATGGGAAGTGGGAGAAAATTACAAGGTAGTGTGATGTTGCTAAAATTCATAATTACTGTCTTTCTCTTAACCAAAATGAATAATTTTTACTTTTCATCACTTATTTAAATAACCCATCATTTGAACTGGATGTTTATAAGAAAAGCCATTTAGATTTCCTTATTAAATAATGAACTCTACAATATAATCATAACTTTTGTAACTAACCCAAAAACCATTTTCTAAAAATTCTTCATGAACAAAATCTTGTTATCTAGCTATATTCTTGAGCATTTTGTGATCTGCTGTGAAAAATTGTTCTGTAAAGTTAAAAAGATGTTAGGAATTAATAACATAAGCAGTTGTATTAATTTCTGCCTTACTACATTCCACATACCAAAATGTAAACAAAATGTCCTTTATGAAACCATGTGATGACCTTCTCAGATTCTGATTCACTCACAAGCCTGGAAGAAAGGATATATCATAATGATCAAACGCTTGCTTAGTGTATATTTGTGATTTCTGCCTCTTTGAAGCTCTTTAAATGAAAATGGTGTCATCTCTCAGGAATGAGTAAAGTGTGGCTCAATCTAGAAGTGATGAGGATTTTAGTGACAATTTTTATTATAATAAGGTTCATCTACATGTGACAAATAACCTCAAATTTCCTAAACATGGTGGTTATATTGAGATAGACCAGATTTTCTTATTTAGGTAAACTAAGTGTCTGGTCCAGGACTCATGGTGCCATAATTATCAGGTACCAGGATCCTCCTGTCTTACCTCTTCATGATCCTTAGGATGCTACCTTACTGTCCAGGATGACAAGAACAGCTCTAGGCACTATTGCTCTATTCCAGACAATAGTAAAGAGAAAGAGCAAAGAAAGGGCTACGTCTTCATGTTGGGGACACTTCCAAGAAACTACCCATATTGGGGATACTTTCATTCATTGGTTAATACTTGGTCACATGGTCATGCTTACTGGCAAAAAATGGTGGAAAATGCATCTATTTCAGTCATGTACTGAGTAACTCTTAGAGTTTGTATTTTTAAGGAAGAAAAAAAGAAAAGATATTAGGTGATAAAGAGCAGTCTTTTTCACAGGGGCAATTACATATGCCCAGCTTATTATTCCACATATTTTTGTAATCTGCAAAACACAGAAAGGACAAAGAGTTGATGGCAAGTGACCTGAATGATGGACATCATGTCAATGTCCAAACAACAATCAGATTGTATTTGTTCCATCACTACTGATCCTATGCTGATATCCAGCCTAGAAGTGAATAAATACTATTAAAAATTAATCATTTTAGTTATAAGATATCTCAAACACAGAAAAGGCTGAAATCTATAATCTACCACTCAATTTTATTAGATGTTTCCACATTTGCTTCAGATATGTCTTTTGTCTCCATAAGAAATGGAAGTACCATTACCTTATCTGTTTCTTTCCCTTTCTAAGTGTTGAATCTTTACCAGTGGTGAGGACTAGTTACACTGAAATAGAGTTTATTTTACTCTCAGCACCTTATAGGTACCACATGGTGACTGAGACTAGCTTGGCTAATAGGGGACCAAAAAACACTTTATTTTACTGATTTTAAGAAGACATAATCTAGTTAGTGAAGTTTATTTCTATTAAAAATATCTTTTTCAGATTAAAAAACTGGAATACTGCATATACACATATTTGAAGGATATGACCTATAATTTAAAGAAAAATAAACAGTTTTATATCTATAATAAAATATATATATTTATTTATTAAGTAATCTACTTGACTACATATTCTACTCTTCGGAATCACTGCATATTGCATTTAATATTTTCTGTTCAAAATAGTAATGACAGACCTTATAGTTCTAAGTGGCACAGCTTCACCCACCTGACTTAGGTCAGATTCTGCAGGAAATAGACTCTGAGTCTCTGTGGTTTTGCATGCAGGTGCTTCCTTGGGGAGCGTGAGGGAGTAAGGGAGGACAAATCGAGCAGAAGGGAAAATTAGGCTGAAATGCCATTGCAAAGTGTTCTCAGCTCATCTCACAGGGGCTCAGGAGCTGGGATTCTGAGATGAGTTGTTCCCTTGAAGCTACTGTTCCCTTGCAGAGGCCAGTGATGAGACACTGGAAGAGAGCTGCCCCTGGGAAGGAGGTGTACCTTGGTGGAGGGGGAGCTCTTCCATAAAAGCTGCAGGATCTCAGAGTCAACACTTCTTCAATCTGATAACAGCATTTACCAGCACATGGCCTTCTCTGCTTCTGAGTGGGGAGCATTCCCAGTTAATATGCTTTAGCCAACAAGGCTCTTTTTATATTCTGCTAATGTTGGCCATTTCTAAGTCAGCCAGCTCACTCCAAAAAGATGGTTCATTTCATTTTCACTGAGCACATGTCAGTGTAATATTGTCCAAGCTTCTTTGAATAGAAACCTGATAAATTCCAATTAAAAATAGACAAAGGAGATAAATTATTTATGACTGATTTGAAACATTTTTATAGTTTGGTAGGAAACACTACTGTTTCTGGTATTCCTAAAACATCTTTAATGGGGCAAGATTCTGAGACCGGTGTATTGGAAAGAGCCTACTGTTAGAAACAGATGTACCTGAATTTGAGTCTAGACTTCCACAGTTACTAGCTGTATGACTTAGGCAAGTCGTACAACCTCTCTGAACCTCAGTTTTCCAAACATAAAACATCACTTTTTCCAAGTTTCCTTTGGGCTCTGTGATCTCCCTGATTTACGAGGAAATGTAGCCAGTGCCACCAGTAGAGTGAATCTAAAAACCATAGTAGGCCTGACCAATTTCCTGGCCATCTGTCAATAGAATTAACTTATCATCAAAGTTCCCTTCACAAGGAAACTCTCACACTAGCAGTGCCCTTGGGAGGCTGTAGAATGTGACTTCATGTTCAGGCTGCCCGATAGACAAGCCTGCCTTAGGAGAGGCTTAATTCTTTGGCTCAGCCTGGAGTAAGGAGCAAGAGGGAGACCTCAGAGGAGCACGAGCAGGTGCCAGCAGCAGGAGGTGCAACTTCAAAGTCTGGATCAGGACCACGTTGTAAGCAGAGGGGTTTGTGTAATCAAACTGCCATTTGCCCAGCACACACTCACCCTGGTTGTCTCTCTAGAGTGACCCCCTCGCTCCATCAATGTGGGGGCGTAGGAGAATTTAATTAAGACAGAGGGGCTGCCCACAGGGTTGGAATCTGTTCAGCTGCTGAGCTCAGTAAGCATGACTCATCCCCCCCATGGAGTTGGGGGTCATCACTTTGAGACTTGAGTCCTTGCCATCAGGTTTCCTCACACATATACTCGCCTTTTTTTCTATTTCTAATTGAGAGAAGATATGCTTTATTTGAAGTGAGAATTCCCCTGTGTCCATGAATGTCCTCCACTCCTGAAAATTATTGCAAAGGGAATTATAATTCAAATAGTCCAGACAGAGGGCAGTTTAGTGATCTCATAGAGGAGTCCACCAGGCAAAGCAGGGGGCAGGGGAATTAGGAGCACTTGGCTGCAGAACACCTATTGCTGGGTGGTGCAAGTGTTCTTCTCCATACTTAGTGAGAAGAAGACTGTCCCACACTCTCCCTTAGGGCTCTGGGGTAAGCACATGGCATGTTAGACATAAAAGGTGTCTCAGCCCATGGAAATTGAAGATCAATTAATCTGTCAACAAATCAATGGGATATTTATTGAACATTTGATTAATGAATGAGGGAAAACCAATATATATTACAATTCATTATTTTAAAATATCCTTTCAAACATTAAGAGGGAAAAAGAAAATAATTTCGCTATTTTTAAAACAGGCAAAGTTGAGAATATGAAATTGGTTGGAAATGTGTTTATGTGTCATGTGACAAAGCAACATTGTACATTTTGTTTTTTTGTTTGTTGTTTTCCTAAAGTAGCATTTTAATGTATTTATTCAGGTATTTATAGAACACTTACTATGAGTAGTGACTGGGTTGGGTGCGGTGGCTTCGTCACTACCATCCTGATCTCTTACCTCTAAACCTTACTGGACTGCAGGGCCTGGCTGGCCTCTGACTCCTCTGCCCCGGTGTTTGTCCAGGCTGTGTACCACAAAGACAAAACAGAGGCTGGCAGGTACGCACTGCTCATTCTCGAACTCATATCCACCAATGCATTGGTCTTTTCCATCTGAAGTAAAAAAAGTGTTCTTCCTTCTGGCCAAGCCTAACTCTACTCAGGGCTGGTGACATATTTTGCAGAGCCCCAGGAGAAATGAAAGGACCAGTGAAGGAAGTCAATCTTTCTCCTATGGCCTGCCGCTTCAATCCACAATGGACAGGCGACCCTCTAGTGATTGTAACCTGCACGGTGCAATGCACTCGAAACCTGGGTCAAGGATGAGTGAGAAGCCTTCACTGCCTTGCCCACTGAGCCCCTGTGCTGCCATGCTCTGCCCCCAGATGCTGTAGGGCAGGCACCCAACCCTGAACTTTTCCATGCTCAGGCCCCCAGTGAGACAAAAGCGTGATGACAAACAGGGCTTTCCTCTATCTAGACAACCTGGCCCCTGCCTTGTCAGAGGGTGAAAGTGGTTGTCAGATGAGTGGCGAACACTAGGAGGGCTCTAGGGCCCTGGTGGGTAGCTAAGAACCTATTCCAAAAAGTGGGAAGGTAGGACCACTCATTTTCCAATGCTCCATATCCCCAACCCATGCTCCATTAGCCCATTGGACTTCACTTGCAAGACAGAAAATCAAAGATAGAATTATTAAAAATTTTGAGACAGCAATCACAAATCTTTAATCCAAGTACAAGGCTCTTCTGAGTGAAGGTCTCTGTGAGACTGCATGAAGCCAGTCCTGACCGTACATCTCTGGAAACTATCTGCTCACATGTTCCTCATGGGGTCACTGTGTCAACAATACCTTCTTTTTCCTGTACCTGACTCCATTGCTCTCCACTTATTTTTCATCCTTAGGATACATGGTAACATTATACCTCTTCTTTAGCCTTCCATCCACTTTTCTCTCCATTTCCTTTTTGAAGTTGCCTTGTCTCTCTTTGTAGGTAGACTTATTGAAAGAGGAGTCAGCATTTATTGAGTGCCCTGCTTCATGTCTCATTCACCTTTAGTTGCTTCCAATAAGGCAGACCTATCTCATACTCCACTAAGGAGCCCCTTGCAAAGGTCATCATCAAATTCCTTATTGTGGTCATCCCTCTTCTGTTTCCTTCTCCTCACTTTACTCTTTAAATTTTCATCTCCCGGGAATTTTCTCTCTCTGGACTCCATTCTGTTGACTCTATCTACACATTTGGCTGTGATAGCAATCCTAAATTTGCATTTCTCACTTGGCCATCAACATCAGGCTCAGATATTCAACTATCTAGGAATACCTTCATTTCAAAGAGTCACCTTAAATGCTAGATGTTCAAAATAGAATTCATAAATTACCCTGAAGTTTGTTTTCAGTTTTCAAAAATAATTTGCTCTTTGTGACTCCTTAATAAATCATGTTGCTTAATTTACTACTGTTGTTAATAATAGTATTAACAAGCATTTACTGAAGGTTGATTACAGCAGGCACTGAGATAGAATCTTTGTTTTATTTAACAACTTCTTTCTTAGCATTTACCATAAGACAGACATTGACCTAAGCACTTAACATACACTAATTTATAGGATTCCTACAATAATTCTATGTGATTATTTCAATATGTAATCAAAACAATCCTATGGGATAGATATTGTTTCTCTTTCACAGATAAGACAACTGAAGCACAGGAATGATGAGAAATGTATCCAAGGCCACATAGCAAAGAATACTGTTGGAGTTGAGCCTATGTTCTTCTGTTTCCATATTTGTGAGTCTTTTCTTAAGTATTTGAAGTGTTCTAGATAGTTTGTTCTCTTATCACTTACATCCCATCAGTTACCAAATCCAGGAAATCCTACTTTATAATTATCTCTTGAAGCTGCCATTTTCTCTCCCTCCCATTGCTACAGCTGACATTGAAGACCTCACTGTTTACCTGGTATGCGTCACCTGTCTTCTACTGACCCCATTTACCTTTGAAAAATTAAGGTCAAAATGTCAATGCTTGGTGAATAGATAGCTGCTTGGGCCTTTGGAAATAACTGTAGCATCTCTGATCTTCATGATTCTGGTTTACTAGTGTTGGAAGAGGGGCATGGTTGGAGGTGATTGAATCATGGGGGTGGACTTCCCCTTTGCTGTTCTTGTGATAGTTTTCATGAGATCTGGTTCTTTAAAAGTGTGGCACCTCCACCCTAACTTCCTTTCTCCTACTTCAGCCATGCGGAATGTGTGGGCTTCTCCTTCACCTTCTGCCATGATTGTAAGTTTTCTGAAGCCTCCCCAGCCATGCTTCCTGTACAGCCAGCAGAACCGTGTGGCAATTTCTTTATAAATTACCCAGTCTCAGGTAGTTCTTTATAGCAATGCGAGATGGGACTAATACAGCATACAAGGTTATTGATCATCTAGCTTCCATCTCTGGTTTATTTTTACCTCCTCTCATTCCTCCAATGTGAGTGATTTGGGAGCTAAGAAATCAGATGAAAATTTATTATACTCAGCCCATATTCAAAGTCAAGTAGGGGAAATAAGGGCCCAAAATACAAATAACTAGCATACAAAGAACAAAGTACTCATTTATGTAAAAGAGGCGTTAGCAAAGAATACTAATGGAATCCAGAGGGAGAAGTCAATTTTTTATTGTTTAAATTGGGAAGGATAATAGTCAAGAAGGCGGTATTTCGGCTTAAGATTGAAGTATGGGTATACCATGCAACTATCAAAATTTTAGATATTTGTGGGAAGACAGTTAGGCCAAAAAAGAGATGCAGAAAAGTATGAAGATATGTGGAGAACACGAAACAATCAATTTGGCTTTTCTTGGGCTACAAGATCAGCAGTGGGAATGTCAGCTTGAATCAGCTCATGAAATACCTCAAATGTTGGTTTCCAGTGTGGGATTCATCTCATATGTAATGGGGAACAAAGTCTGGATTTAAAACAGGAAGAAATTGGTGCAAATAGATAGAAAGAAACCTCCTTACTCGAAAAATGCTATTTCGATGAGCATGCTGAGGTGGCCACTTGGAGCCCCACTTTTTCCCACACAGTCTTAATGATTTCTGAGGCCCGACTGCAACATGGGCTCTGAGACTGGACAGTACCCAGACTGGACAGTCTGTGCACTGGTATTGTATCCCCTCTTGCTTCTGTTGGCTTCAGGGGTAAATCCTTGCCTAAATTAGGCCAATCACAGCTGAAGTTTCAGTTCTGGGATCTTTAAGCTCTCAGGGAAACACTTTTTATTTTTATTTTTTTCTGATGAACTTAGCAGGATAATGTGGGCCTGGAGGCTCCATGTGGTACTCAGAATGAAGCCAGAAGAGTAGAAGGCAGGAGGACCATGATGGAGAGAAATGGGTTCTGCACATCACTGTTTCAGTCCACTTTCAGCTGTGCCTGAGTCCCCACACCTTTCTCTTAGGAAAGCAGTATGTTCCCACATGCTTAGACAAATTAGAGTTGGCATTTCTGCCCCTTACTTTCAAAAGAGGCTTATTCAAGGATGGGCACAGTGCTCACACCTGTAATCCCAGCACTTTGGGAGGCAGAGGCAGGTGGATCACTTGAGTCCAGGAATTCAAGATCAGCCTGGATAGCATGGTGAAACCCTGTCTTTACCAAAAAATACAAAAATTAGCTGGGTATGGTGGTACACACCTGTATTCTCAGGTACTTTGGGAGGCTAAGGTGCAAAGATTACTTGACCCCAGGAGATCAAGGCTGCAGTGAAACCAGATTACACCACTGCACTCCAGCCGTAGAGACAGAGCAAGACTCTGTCCCAATTTAAAGGAAAAAAACCACACACACACAGAGGTGTAATTGACATGAGCTATCCAAGCTCTATTGGGGCAGACATCTCTTGGGTCTAAAACAGTTGTATAAAGAAAAGAAAGGCATTTTAAGCAAAAAGCAAGGTTCTCTTTTAAGAAGTGTAAGAATCACTGATTTTTCAAGTTTTATTTTTTCAGTCCTCTCAGTAGGATAGTCAGCATTCTCAGCAGGCATTTAACCAAGCTGAGTAGGAAGAGATGTCAGCCATTCTCAGGCCAGGTTTGAAGCTTTTGACTCCCAAGGTACTGCACTGAGAAAAAGGTTAAGGTCTTGTACAAAAGCACTTTGTATAAGTTAGATTAGCATTCTATATATGAATCAGAAGTTAGATTCATAAAAGCCAAAGGACACACACAAAGCAATTCAAATACTACTCATATCTTCAGCAAACATGTTTAAATGTGGCCTTTTTTTTTACTTTATTATTTTATTTTATTTTGATTCAGGGAGTAACACATACAAGGTTTGTTACATGTTTATGTTGCACGAGGGTCCTGGTTCTTAAGGAGTTTCTGTCTAATGGAGGCAGAATCAAGCAGGTAATTGCAGTGTAGAGGGAGAATGCAATGACAGAGTACCTCAAATGATAGAATTCCCCAAAGAGGAGTGACATGGTTTGGCTGTATCCTCACCCAGATCTCATCTTGAATTGTAGCTCTCATAATTCCCATGTGTTGTGAGAGAAACCCAGTGGGAGATAATTGAATCATGAAGGTGGTTCCCCCATACTGTTCTCATGGTGGTGAATAACTCTTACATGATAAGATCTGATGGTTTTATAAGGAGAAACCCCTTTCACTTGGTTCTCATTATCTCTTTGCCTGCTGCCATGTAAGATGTGCCTTTTGCCTTTGGCCATGACTGTGAGGCCTCCCCATCCATGTGGAACTGTGAGTAAATTAAACCTCTTTTCTTTACAAATTATCCAGTCTTGGATATGCCTTTGTCAGTAGTGTGAAAATGGACAATATACAGAAGACAAGTAGTTTTTGGTGATATGAGATATTCAAGGCAGGGGAAAAAAGGCCCAATAGGGGCCAAGAACACTGGCCTATTCATGAAACTGCAGATAAGCTGGTGGTAGCAATGTTGAGGATAGAAAGAGGAGGGTTATGGGTCAGCAGGAGCTGGAATGTGAAGGAGTTTGAATGTCAGACAAAGCATCTGGGGCTTGGTTCTTGGGATGTTATGCAAATTCGTCTATTGGCAGCTAGTAATTTTATAATACTTCAATATTTTCTATTAGGTTGGTGAAAAAGTAATTGCAGTTTTTGGCATAGAAAGTGATGACAAAAACTGCAATAAGTCTTGCACCAACCTAGTAATAATGATATATTACATTTATTCAGGGATTCACACCAGTGAACCTTTTGAACCAATAAAAAGTCAAAAATAAAAACCAACACTGACATTAAGTGGGCACCAAGACTTTATCTCATTTAAAAGAAGAAGAAAAAAAAATTTAAGATAGCATCTCTGGGTCTTGTGGACTAGTACAAAGTTTCCTTTTGATATATGTATTTTGAGCCTAAACATACTCTGAATGCTGAGTATGGTTGTGACCTCTAGCTCCCAAAGTGAGAAAAACTCCTTCAGAGGAAAATTCTCTCACACACACTGAAAACTTTGCATCTTTTTCATTGTAATCTTCAACACAATATAACCCCATCCACCCTACTGGGGAGGAGCCTCCCTTACATGTGGCAGGGAGTTCCTAGGGCTGAGTGAAAGGTACTCTTAAGCTGTCCTATAGGCTGTCTCCACAAATGCCAGCAAAGAGTGAATCCAGACTTCCAAAAAAAAGATCTTTGAGAGCCTCCAGTGCTTCACTGCACTGAAGGCCTACTGCATACAGTTAACTCTCCACTGTACGTATGAGGAACATGTACCCTCAAGTTATCATTCTGTTTTTAGGTTTGGAGGTGGAACACATTCAAGGGAAGACAAGTCTATTTGCATAACTAAGTGGGGCTGTATCAAATGGTGTTTTTAAATCCCACAACAAAGGGAGAATTTGCCTCAAAAATAAAGTTGAGCTTGTATTTCTAAGAGGGAAGGAAATTTTTTGCAATTTACCTGAGACAAGGTCTTGCTATGTTGTTCAGGCTGGATTTGAACTCCTAGGCTCAAACGATTTTTATGCCTCAGCCTCCAGAGTAGCTAGGACATTTGCAACTTTTAAATGACATTTCTCTTAGAAAAACAAAATTACAACAAAATTGAGAGTCCTTCTGGAATGGTCTGGATCTGTGTCACTTCCAAATATCATGTTGAATTGTAATCTCCAGTGTTAGAAGTGGAGCCTGGTGGGAGGTAATTGGATCAGGGGAATGGATTTCTCATGAATGGTTTAGTATCATCCCCTTGGTACTATTCCCTCAATAGTGGATTCTTGTAAGATCTGGTCATTTAAAAGTGTGTGGCACCTTCCCCTTTGCTCTCTTGCTACTGCTCTGGCCATGTGATGTGTCTGCTCCTTCTTCACCTTCTGCCATGACTGTAAGTTTCCTGAGGCCTCCCCAGAACCCAAGCAGATGCCAGCACTATTCTTCCTGCACAACCTGCAGAACTTTGAGTGAATTAAACCTATTTTCTTGGGATTACCCAGTCTCATGTATTTCTCTGTAGCAATGAAAGATCAGACAAATATATCTTCTCATCCACAGCCCGTTTGTAGCATACACATCCCTATATACATATATAAAAACATGGTATATATGGCATCTTATCTTTGTCCCTCTTTTAAAGTTTAGCTGTGTGCTGTAGAAGCTCCGTTTGGGGGTCTTTGCTCTGCCACGTCTATGGTCTGAATATTTATCTCCTCCAAAGTCATATGATGAAACCCAATCCCCATTGCAATAGTATTGAGAGGTGGGCCCCTTAGGAGGAGATTAGATCAAGAGAATGGAGTCCCCATCAATGGGATTAGTGCCCTTATAGAGGAGGCCTGAGGGAGCACGTTTGCCCGTTCTACCTTGTGATAATGCAGCTAGAAATTGCCATCTATGAGGAACAGACCCTTACCAGACACTGAGTCTGCTGGAATCTTGATATGGGACTTCCCATCTTCCAGGACAGTGGACAACACATTTCTGTGGTTTATAAAATACGTATTTACAGAATTTCACCACAGCAGCCTGAATAGACTAAGACAACCCACTTAACTGGCAAGTAACACAAAGTCTCTGAGACTCAATTTTTTCTATCTGGAAAATAGGCATATGAGATACTACCATTGTGTCAAGATAGTTATGAAATCACAGGTGGAGGTTGGAAAGTGGACAAACAGTGAATGTAGTATTGTGTATTAGTTCCCTAGGGCTGCTGTAGCAGAGTACCTTAAACTGGTGACTTAAAACAACAGACATTAATTCTCTCGCTGGTCTGGAGGCCAGAAGTTTAAAATAAGGAGTCAGTATGACCTTGCTTCCTTCCTCAACTCTTCCGGCTTTTGGTTTCTTGGGTGTTCTTTGGCTTGTGGCAGCATACTACTCATCTCTGCCTCCATCTTCACTTGGTCACCCTCCCTGCATGTGCCCCTATCTCTTCATATAGCATTATTTTGACCAGGACACCAGTCATGTTGGATCACACACCCACTCTACTCCAATGTGACCTCATCTTACCTTAATTAATTACATCTGAAGTGACTCTAGTTCTCAATAAAATCACATTCTGAAGTCCTGGAGGTTAAAATGTCAAAATATCTTTTTTGGGAGGTCATGGTTCAAGCCATAACACATTGTAAAATTAAAATAATTTTGATAATAAAATACATGTTACTTAATTTCTACAGCTTCAGTTTATTTATCTATACAATGGATATCATAATGCTTGCTCTGCTAACAACATGTATTAAAGATCAAACTGGGCCGGGCATGGTGGCTCACACCTGTAATCCTAGCACTTTGGGAGGTTGAGGCTGGTGGATCACGAAGTCAGAAGTTCAATATCAGCCTGGCCAAGATGGTGAAACTCTCTCTAATAAAAATACAAAAATTAGTCTGGTGTGGTAGTGGGCACCTGTAATCCCATCTACTTGGGAGGCTGAGGCAGAGAGCTGCTTGAACCTGTGAGGCGGAGGTTGCGGTGAGCCGAGATAGAGCCACTGCAGTCCAGCCTGGGTGACAGTGAGATTCCTTTCAAAAAAAAAAAAAAAAAAAAGGAATAAGAAGTAGTCAGGAACTCCAGCACACTTACAAATATGCAAATATATTTATCATGATTATGAATATGATCCCTTTCATTTCTTCACAAGTGCTGGACTGTGCATTCTCAGAGACACCATGCTTTTCACTAGAGATGTGAAAGGTACTAGCCAGGGATCGCAGCGGGTGCCAAGGCTTTGATTTCTCCAAAATGCCTTGGCAGACCCAGTTTCCTCAGCACCATGTTTTCCCAGCCAGCAGGTATGACTGGACTGTGAAACAAGGTGAGACTTCATGCAGAATGGAAAAGCGTATTGGAGGAACAGCAGAGCGGGAAGCAGAGAGACTAGGACTTTCCTTGGCAGGCATGAGAGCCAGGTCCCACGCCGAAGTGCAGCATTTGCTGGGCTCCCTGCCCCTCTAACTCCTGGTCTCATGGTTCGAGCACTTTGGTCAGTCAGTCCTTGTTCTGGTTCCTGGGAGAGTCAGGCCCTTGGCTAGTCAAATTAGAGGTGCTTTAGGGTATTTGCTCAGGAACCCAGATCAAGATAGCCTTCCGGACTGTGCCTGCCATAAGCACTGTCTCATTGCTGTTGGTAGAAAGAGTGCTTTGCAGGCACTCAGTAAACAGGCCTCCTACACTCACAGCCCTCTTGCTATACTTCTTTCCAAAATTTCCTCCATCGTTAGCCTGGCTGTGGTGCCTGAGTTTCACCATTACTTACACTCGAATTAAAGCTTCAGTCTCCCGTGTCAAACAGTAAGAGAGAATATGACATGTCAGTGACTGAGTCCATCCCTTGTTCACTTCAGCTGCTGAATCAGGCAGCATTTGTGTGATGCCACAAGCTTTGTCCAAATTTTTCCAAGAGCAATAATGGAGATGCTCTCCAGCGGGAAAGGTTCTCTGACCATACATGAAATTGGGTGGGAAAACAGCTTCAGATCTTGGCTGTTTCACTTACTGAGTCATCCTGGACCTTACCTTGGTTTCCTTATCTGTCAGACAGAGATTTCCTGACTTCAGTGGTGCTCAGCAGTAGTGAAAGGAGAAAATGAGATAAAGCACAAGTACTACAAGGTGCTTGCAGGGTGTGGCACCCACACATACACTTGTACACACGCACATGAAATTTAATAGCCTACGGAACTACGTTTGCAAAGCAGTGTATCAGTACATTTTAATAAGAACAAAGCAGAAGTGTGTCCTCAATTATTTTGCCCATTTCTTACTCCCTTTATTCCTCACCGTTGTAGATCATCACTCTGCTATTAGCTGACCCTGTGCAAATTTGCTCTCTGCTGAAACTGGGTGTTCGATTGGTAGATTTTTTTTTTTTTTGAAAATGAATATTTATTTTGGCATTATTCTTATTAGCAAAATATTAGAAAAAACACTAAATGTTTTGACCAATGATAAGGAAATATATAAATTATGATATCTATATAATATAGTATTGGGGAAATTATTAAAAAT
>CAUYQU010063706.1:0-55828 GCA_963574635.1 Cheracebus regulus | reverse complement strand
TCTTTCTTTTGCTGTTTCTTTCTTTCTCCTTTTCTCTCGTTTTCTAAAATCTCTTCCTCTTTCTTTCTCTTTCATTTTTTTCTTTCTTTTGCAGTTTCTTTCTTTCTCTTTTTCTCTCTTTTTCTAAAATCTCTTCCTCTTCCTTTCTCTCTTTCATTCTTTTTAAAAAAAAAAAAAATAAATAAAAATAAAAAAGAAATAAAGGTCAAGTAGGAATGAGTTTTATTTAGACAAAATAGCTGCCTGATTTCCCTTGGCTCCAATTCTGAGTTATTCATTGAGTCTTTTATTAGGTGTCCTCTACTGCTCCACTGAAAGTTGACACAGGCTCCCAGTGAGGTAAAGGGAGGTGTCTTGATCTTGGCTGGTTAACAGGAGGTATGCTTCAGTGCACTTTATTATTGCTACTGATGTAGCCACCCTTCTTTAATGGCCTTGGGATATCTTTTCATTGATAGTATGTTTTTAAAGCTGTGCCATATAGACTTTAAAATACCTGGTTTCCTAAACTTGGCAGTAAGAATCAGTCAGGTTAAAATCCTAAGAAGGTTAAAAAAGTCACAAACGAGTAGATTCAAAAATATCACAAATGTAAAATAAAGAAGTCACACTTTTTAACATCCATTTATTTAAATTATTAGGCTGTTCACTGAAAATAAAACATGCAAGCAGAATGTGAAGTGAGAGAATACAGACAATGGGCTGATTTGGGTAAACCTAACTGCCTTTCTCTCCCTCTCCTCTCCCAGGCCTGCCTTTAGGCTGGAAGTGTCCTGTGGAATCCCTGTCTGTGAACCCTATGTTCATTCTTCCTGTAGCCTCAACCTCAGTCCAATTCCTGAACACAGAGGTTGGGATTGACTGCTGGGAAGGAGAAGGGGAGAGTGCATGTCAAGTTTTGGGAGCTCGATGGACAAAGGCACAGAAGTAGGAATCAGCAATATATGTGTGGGTAGGCAGAACAGACCCCTATCTGTCAGAGTTAAGACTCTTGGGTTGGAGATAAGGTTGAATGGGGTGGCTGAGGCATATCATGGGGCTTTCTGTCATTAAAGTGAGGTTCAAGAATTTAAGCACGTCAACTCATTTAACTGGGTAGGTAAAACTGAAGTTAACACAAAGCAAAATCATAACATAATATTTCCTATTTAACAGCAAACTGAAAAGGATAAAGAAAATCACTTAAGCACTATTAAAACTTAGTTGACCTCCTCAGAACTGTAGTATAGAATACATTATCGCTCCCTGGGATAGCAGGCAGCTTGACCCCAAGACACAGATCCAATAGATGAGATGCTCTGACCGCTGGAATGGGGTTTTTCTGTGAGCTCTGTCGGATTCAATTGGGAGTTTGTATTTTATTCTGTAAGTTGGTGCAAAAGTAATTGAAAATAATGGCAAAAACCGCAATTACTTTTGCACCAACCTAATAGAAAGTATTCATTTACTTTAGACCAAACCTACTATTACTTCCTATTAAATAAGCTAATACCTCCAAATAAACCAAAGAATCATGCATTTGGATTGAAGGCTGACAACTTGGAAGACCTTCTCGTTTTTCCGAGTTATCAGCTCTACCTCTAGCCCCCGGCCAGTGGTGGCCAGCGGCAGCCCAAGTCACCAGCTGCCCAGAGCCAAGGGGCTGAAAGCTGAGCAGTCAAGAACCCGCCTTGTTCCCTCCCACTCGCGGAGATCTCCCCTACTCGATTTGTCCGCCTTCCAGAGACCCTCCTTTGGGGCCAGGAGGAGGAAGACGGACCAGCCTCCACTCACGGTGCCGCACTGGTTCTTGTCTGCATTCAGGCTGCTGGCGGCCGCCTTAGTAGGGGCGGCTTCGGCATCCTCGAAGCAGTTGCCGAGGTACAGCTCTAGGGCCAGCCGTCAGTCCCCAGGGGTCCGGGTGCTGGGGAAGCAGGTGGTCCTCGTTTCTCCTCATTCAAACCCTTCGTCTACGTCTTGATCAAGTCTGGGATGCCAAGATCTTGGTCTTCAGAGTAGAGCGTCTTCCAGGCCACGCCCCTCACAATACTGCCTTCTAGGCTGGAGAGCTGACGTCCTCAAGGGGCGTCACCCTCGGAGGTGGGGTGGGCTTCGGGTCGGGAGGGGGAGTGGTGACCACTTTGCCTCCCTGGACGCACAAGCGCACAAGGCTTCAGCGCCTTAGAGTTGAGAAGGTGGCCACAGTCAAGATTTAATATCTCTCTGAAACCAGTACCCCTCATTTACACTAAATCAAACTATATCAAATTTTGTCCATGGTAGCTGTGATTATACCGATTTCTGTTCAACAAACGTCAGTGAGTAATTGTGTAGTTTTTTTTATTAGGGCCATAGGACTGACTTTCACATCTGTCTTCTTTATAGACACTGTGACCCTCCTTCCCCTAGGCATACCATCCCTAGTCCCATGTTTGGTTTCAAGGGCTCAATACCTTTCCCCCTGTCTTTCTCTTGTCTGTCTGGGGCTCATTATTTCTCTTGCCCTCCTCTTCCTCTTTCTTTCTTTCTTCAATTTATTTGTTTCTACCTTCTCATTCAATCGGCCAACATTTATTGAGTGCCTACTCTATGCCAGACACTGCTGGTTCCCAACAGTGAGTACACTGATAAAACAGTGAGTAAAACATAGTCCCTGCTGCCAAGAAGCTCACTAGACTGAAAACACATGAAGGACCGACAGTGTAGCTAGTTCATACTCGGTCTCCACGTTATCTACCTATCTATCTATCTATCTATCTATACGTCTAAGACACATCATACTAAAACTTCTGAAAACTAATGACAAAGAAAAAAATTACTGAAAACGGTCAAAGATAAAAGAAACATTATTTACAGGAGAACACCAATTTGAATGGGAATGTATTTCTCATCTGAAACTGTGGAGGCCAGAAGGAAGAGGGACAGCATTTTTTAAGTGATAATAGAAACATATTGTCAACTGTAAATTCTATACTAATGAAAATATCCTTCAGCAATGAAGAAGAAATAGAGACATTCTCAGATGAAGGAAAACTAAAAATGTGCTGCTAACAAACCTATTTTAAAGAATGGCTAAAAGAAGTTATCTACATAGAAAGGAAATGATAACAGAAGTAGGCTTAGAACTTCAGAAGGGAAAAATACACTAAGACTGGATAAAAATAGGGATAAATATAATAGATTATTCTATTTTTCTTGAGTTTCTTAAATCATATTTGATGGTTGAAGCAAAAAGTATAAAAGCATCTGATGCAGTAGTCAATGAAGGTGTTTACATCAAAGATGGTCTGGCATGGGATTCAGAGCATGAGTAGAGTAAGGGAGCTATCAATGTACGGGACAGCATAGGATGTCAGAACCTGTGTTAGCTACCCAGGGCTGCCATGACAAAGTACTGCAAACTGGGTGGCTTAAAACAACAGAAATGTGCTGTCTCAATGTCTTGGAGACTAGATATCTGAAATAAGAGTTGGCAGAACCTTGCTTTTTCTCTGAAACCTGTAGGGGAGTCCTTCTTTGCCTCTTCCTAGTTTCTGGTGGTTTGCCAGCATCTTTGGTATTCCTTGGCTTGCAATTGCATAACCACAATCTCTGCCTTCATTGTCAGATGGAATTCTCCCGGTGTGTCTTGGTCTTCACCTGGCTGCCTACTTAAAAAGACACAAGTTATACTGAATCAGGGACCCATCTTGGTCCAATATGACCTCATTTTAACTTAACAAATTACATTTGCAATGATCTTATTTTTAAATGAGATGACAGTCTGAGATACCAGGGGTGAGGACTTCAACATTTCGTTTTCTGGAAGGCACAATTCAACGTATAACAATCT
This sequence comes from Cheracebus regulus, assembly GCA_963574635.1. Lineage (NCBI taxonomy): Eukaryota > Metazoa > Chordata > Mammalia > Primates > Pitheciidae > Cheracebus > Cheracebus regulus. Next base: position 52,017 of record CAUYQU010063706.1, on the reverse strand, counting down.
GTTCCTTGCCCCGCCTCCCCAAATTAATGTTCTTCCCACCTGCAAAATACATTCACCTCATTTCAATACTTACGAAAGTCTTCACGCATTCCAGCATCAACTTTAAGTTCAAAATCTCATCTAATTCAGGGATGGGTGAGGTTTGGGCCATAGTCCATCCTGAAGTAAAATTACTCTCCAGCTATAGATCCATAAAACCCAGAAAACAAGTTATCTGCTTCTGAAACACAATGGTGGGACAGGCATAGGATAAACATTTCCATTCTAAAAGGGAGAGTGGGCCGGGCATGGTGGCTCACACCTGTAATCCCAGCACATAGGCTGACGTGGGTGGATCACCTGAGGTCTGGAGTTTGAGACCAGCCCGGCCAACATGGTGAAAGCCTGTCACTACTAAAGATACAAAAATTAGCTGGGCGTGGTGGTGGGCGACTGTAGTCCCAGCTACTTGGGAGGCTGAGGCAGGAGAATCACTTGAACCTGGGAGGCAGAGGTTGCAGAGAGCCAAGATCGCGCCACTGCACTCCAGCCTGGGTGACAGAGTGAGACTCCGTCTCAAAAAGGAATGAAAAAAAGGAAACTGGACGGAAAAAGGTCTAAGGCAGTTTACAACACAGCAGGTAAAATTCCATTAGGTTTTAAGACTTCAGTATAATTTTCTGTGGCTCTGTCCAATGGACTCACCTCTTCATCTTTCGGTGGCTGCCACAACATCTGGAAAGAAGAGGCTACCCTGCCCCTGGTTCCTCATCCTTACATGGCAATCCTGTCCCCTAAACCCTGGGTAGAGGTCTCGCCCACTCAGGCCTTGGCAGTCACTTGGTTCTCTGGAACCCAGGGGGTGTCCCTGCCCTCTGGAAATGAGGAGGCATACTGACTCTCTTATCCCGAGCAGTGGTCCCACACTTCGGAAGAAGGGAGGGGATGCTACCCTATGGAACTCTGGGGCCCACCTGACCCTCTGTAACCAAAGGCTGTGCTTGTCCCATTGGTGCTGGCTGGTGACCCTGACCCTTCAAACCTGGGCAGGAGCCCCATCTACTGCAAACATAGAAGACAGGCCTATCCTCTGAAAATGAGAAGGCAGCCTGGTCCACTGGGTCCTGGTTGGTGACCCTGTCCCCTCATTCGTAGGTGGTGGTGACTCAGGCCCCTGTGTCCAAGGCAATGGCCCCGCACTCTCTGCAACTCTGGAGGTGGCTCTGCCCCTCAACTTTGGACAGCAGCCCCACCCTCTCAACTCTGAGCAGTGGCCCTGCCCTCAGGAACCCAGGAGGTGCTCAGTGGGCCTGCCGTCTGTAAACCTGGAGATGGCTCTGTGCCTTCAGCCTTGGAAGGCAGCCCTGCCCTATCAGTCCTGGGCAGGGGCCCCACCCTGGAGTTGGCTTCACCCTCTCAGCCTTGGATGGCAGGCCCACCCTCTGGAGGTCTGGAGGTAGTTCCGCCCCTTCAGCCCTGGGAAGTGACCCCGCCCTCTGGAACCCAGGAGGTGGCTCCACCCACTCAGCCTTGGATGGCAGTCCCACCCACTGGAGACCTGGAGAAGTGGCCTCGCCTTCTGGAGCGCTGATGAGGGCTCCAGCCCCTCGGCATTGGATGGGAGCCCCACCCTCTGGAGTCCTAAACGTGGCTCTGTCTTTTCAGCCCTCGGTAGTGGCCTAATTATCAGGAGCCTTGGAGGTGGTTCTGCCCCTCAGCCCTGGGAAATGGCTCGGCTCCATCAGTCTTGGATGGAAACCCTCTCAGCCATGGGCGGTAGCCCGACGATCCAGAAATCTCAGGCCTGCCCTGACTCCCCCAGCCTTGGATGGCAGCCCCACCCCTCAGGCCAGGGCAATAGCCCCGCCCCCAAAAACTCTGGAGGTGGTTCTGCCCCTCAGCCTTGGAAGGCAACACCCCCCCCCCCCAGCCCTGGGCAGTGGTCTCTCCCACTGGAATCATAGAGGTGGCTCCTCCCCCTCAGGACTGCGCTCTGTCTTCTGGTACTCTGGTTACCTCACCACCTCAGGCTTGGAAGGCGGCCTCATCCTCTCAGCTTTCGGTAGTGGCCCCAGACTCTAGAATCCTGGTGGTAACCCCACCCCCTCAGCTTTGGATGCCAGCACCAATACCTCAGCCCTGGGCAGTGGTCCCACTGCCTGGGACTTTGGGGATGACCCCAGCTCCTCAGCCTTGGGTGGCAGCACCGCCCCCTCAGCCCTGGGTAGTGGTCCCACTGCCTGGGACTCTGGTGGGGACCTCACCCCCTCAGCCCTGGGTGGTGTTCCCACCGTCTGAAACCCTGCTGGTTACCTCACCTCAGCTTTGGGTGGCAGCTCTGCCCTTACAGTCTTGGGCAGTGGCCCTGTGCTCTAGAAGTGTTGTGATGACCTCACCCCCACAGCCATGGATGGCAGCACCGCCCTGGGCAGTGGGCGCACCATCTGGAACCCTGCTGGTGACCTCACCGTTCCAGCCTTGGATGGCAGCACCACCCTCTCAGCCCTGTGCAGTGGGCCCACCATCTAGAAGTCTGCAGGTGGCCTCATCCCTTCAGCCTTGGATGGCAGCACTGCACTCTCAGCCCTGGTTAGTACCCCCACCCTTGGTGGCCCTGGAGGTGAGCCCATTCCCTTACCCTTGGATGGCAGTCCTACCCTCTCAGCCCTGGGCAGCAACCTCACTCTCTGGAACCCTACTGGTGATCCACTCTTTCAGCCTTGGATGGCAACCCCCCACCCCTTCTCAGCCTTGGGGACAGCAGCACCACCTCTGGAATCCCGACAGTGTCCCCGCCCACTGGAACCCTCCCATTGTCCCCACCCTTTCAGGACTGGGCAGTGGTCCTGCTCTCTGGAATGTAGCAGGTCCTAGTGGCTCAGTTATCTGCATGTATAGCTTTCCCAGTTATTCTCTCTTCGTTTTGTCCTTTTCAGTTTCTTTTAGTCCAGGCTGGTTGTGTTTCTGAGGTATAAAATTCTCAAAAATTTTGTTGGCCTCCCCTGCAATTCATGGAGGTCCAAGCCATCAGAAAAGAGGATTCTTTACAGATCTTTACTGCATAACTGCATCTCAATTCCTGGCTTCTGTGAGATGTAAGTCGCACTTATGGATCTCTATAAGTCACACTTATGGATATGTATGTCATAACAGCTTTAGCAATGGTTGTTCTGCCCTACTTTTAGTCTTCTCTCCAGGACACAGCTTCTTCCTTCCTTCCTTTCTTCTTTCTTTCTTTCTTCTTTCTTTTGTCCTTCCTTCTTTTTTCTTTCTTTCTTTCTTTTCTTTCTTTTTCTTCTTTCTTCCTTTCTTTCTTCCTTCCTTGTTTCTTTTTTCTTCCTTCCTTTCTTTTCTCTTTCTTCTTCTGTCTTTCTTTCTTTCTTTCCTTCTCTCTTTCTTTCTTTTGAGATGGTGTCTTGCTCTGTCACCCAGCCTGGAGTGTGGTGGCATGGTCATGGCTCACTGTAGCCTTGACCTCCCTGGGCTCAGGTAATCCTCCTACCTCAGCCTCCTGAGGAGCTGGGACTCCAGGCACATGCCACCATATCTGGCTAGTTTTTGTATTTTCTTGTAGACATAGGGTTTTGCCATGTTACCCAGGCTTGTCTTAAACTCCTGGGCTCAAGTGATCTGCCCACTTTGGCCTCCCATAGTACTAGGATTACAGGTGTGAGCCACCATGCCCAGCCAAAACAAAACTTATTTACTTTTTTGCTAACTGGTTAGGTTGAAAATATCACATATCTTCCAGTTCAGGTTACTTTATGCTTAATAATTTGCCCCTTAATTTATCTATTTCCCTTCTCTTCTTACTATGAGAATCAAGGCGAAAGCAGGCTGCATATTCTACATTTTCCTTGAAAATTTCCTTCTCTAAATATCCCTGCTTGTCTCTTACAAGTTTTACTTTCTTCTCAACAGTAGAAGATAATTCAGTCAAATCCTTTGACATTTTATAATAAGGATCACCTTTCTTCCAATGTCAAATAACTTGTTCCTCATTTCCACTAGGAACCTCACCAAAAGTACCTTTAACATTCGTGCTTCAAGCAGTGTTCTCTTTGAGGCAATCTAGGCTGCTTCTGTAATGAACCTCAAAATGTTTCCAGCCTCTGCCCATTACCCAATTACAAAGCTACTTTCATGATTTTAGGTATTTGTTACAGCAAGTATCCCACTTCCCAATATCAAAATCTCTATTAGTTTTCTAGGGCTGCCAAAACAAACAACCACAAAGTGGGTGCTTAAAATAATAGAAATTTATTGTCTCACAGTTCTGGAGACTAGAAATCTAAGATCAAGGTGTTGGTTTTTCCCTAGTTGGAGTCCTAACTAGGGAAAACCAGTTGGGATAGTGGGACTGAGAGAAAACAAAAAGAAAAAGCAGATAAGCTATGTCTGCCTTTCCTTTCTTGCTCTATCTTTCTCTCTCTCTCTCTTTCCTTCCTCCCTCCCTCCCTCTCTCTCTTTCTCTCTTTTTTCTCTCTCCCTCCCTCCCTCCTTTCCTTCTTTCCTTCCTTCCTTCCACCCTCCCTCTCTCTCTCTCTTTCTTTCTTTGGGAGTCTCGCTCTCTTGCACAGGCTGGAGTGCAGTGGCATGATCTCAGCTCACTGCACCTCTGCCTCTCGGATTCAAGCAATCCTCCTGTCTCAGTCTCTCAAGTAGCTGGGACTACAGGCACTTGCCACCATATCCAGCTAATTTTTGTATTTTTAGTAGAGATAGGGTTTCACCATGTTGGTCAGGCTGGTCTCAAACTCCTGATCTCAGGTGATCCACCTGCCTTGGCCTCCCAAAGTGCTGGGATTACAGGCATGAGCCACCATGTTCAGCCTATGTCTGCCTTTCTTCATAATCCAGGACACACAGCCCTCCTGCACAAATAACTTGCAATCTTCCTGTGTCCAGCTATCACCAGACCACCGGCTAATGGAAAAATGCAAGTTAGTTCCCAGTACTGATAACCTTGGCATTAGCAGCACTGCACAAAGCCCTCATCAGGGCACAGCACAAGCAACATGCTATAAAATCCCCAGCAAGCCTTTGCCTCTTGGGAGTTAGCTCCTCTCTTGCTAACTTGCCCGTTGCAGTCTTGTAACGTGTTTTTGTACCTTCATAAATCATCTTTACTTATAACTGTCTGTGTTAGTTCTTCTTACCTGCACACCACCAACTCCAGACAGTCACTGCTCACCCACAGCATTTTGGTGGCCTGTATGGAAATTACCTCTCTCGGCACAGGAACTTTCTCTCTCCTCACAGGGAACCCTCACCCCTCTCAATTTTTCTTTCCCAACTCGGGGCCCTTGGTAGACAGCATCTAAGCATGGAGACAAGTGTAGGTCTCTGGCTGTGCTACACTGTAGCGGAGCTGAAAGGTGTCTGGGTGGGAAGCATCTGACCGCCATGCTCCTTTGGGTGAGTGAGAGACCTGAGTTAGTTTTCTCTCTCTTTCTCTTTCTCTCTCTCTCTCTCTTTTTATTCAGACAGAGTTTTGCTCTTGTTGCCCAGGCTGGAGTGCAATGGCGTAATCTTGGCTCACTGCAACCTCTGCCTCCTGAGTTCAAGCGGTTCTGCCTCAGCCTCCTGAGTAGCTGAGATTACAGGTGTCTGACACCATGCCAAGCTAATTTTGTATTTTTAGTAGAGATGGGGTTTCACCCTGTTGGTCAGGCTGCTCTCGAACTACTGACCTCAGGTGATCTACCCGCCTCGGCTTCCCAAAGTGCTGGGATTACAGGCATGAGCCACTGCGCCCGGCAGTTAGTTTTCTCTTTTCAGTCTCCCAGCAACCAGCTTCTAGTATCCTTCTGGCAATTGATGGTAACTGACTGGAGCCACTCTCCAGTGTTGCCTGAAGGCCAGAGAGTGAACTGGGCTGGCTGCCTTGCCTGGAAGGAGGACTCTCTCTCTTATCTTTTCTAATCTAAAGTCCCCAATCCCTATGTTTGACTTAGCTGACAGCAGAAGCTCATTCAGAGTGAATTCACACATGTTTAGGGTGACTCAGACCATCTTTCTTACTCTGAATTCTCCTATGGAGTCAGCCAGCCATCCTGTTCTGAATGTTGCTAAACCAAGTAATCTCAGACGGCCTCAGAAAGGTGAGTCTCCCTTACCTGCCCCCTCTCCTGGGCCAGCACCAAGTGAAGTTCTTCCTTTACCCTTTTTTCTCGTACCTGGGCTGCTCCCCCAGCATAAGTGAGCACCTGTACTGGCCATCCAGTGTAAGGACCCCGAGTGGCTGAGAGGTCTTTTGTAATAGGTAGGATGCCCCTTTAGACAGTGCACCCAAGTTCCTCAGCAGACATGAATGGAACCCTTTTTATCTTGATGGGATGCCCCAAAGAGAAAGCCTGGTTTAATTAGCCCCAAGCGGCTCATTTTCCAGTCCCACTATGGGACAAACTCTGTCTATTCCTTCAGACTCACCTCTAGGCTGCATTCTAAAACATTGGGATACATTTCACCCTTAAACTCTCAAAAAGAAACATCTAATTTTTTTGTGTAATACAGCATGGCCCCTATGCAAGAAATCCTCAAATTAGCTTCCTCAGTATTTTATAACCAAGAGCAGCAGAAGGACAGGTCTAAGGAGTGAGAAAAATGCAGGGACAAAAAGGCAGGCTCAACTGTCGGCTGCTTTACAAGCCCCAGCCCTGCTCCAGGTTGCCCTAAGGACACTCCTCCAGATAACTGCCATCAGTGCAGAAGGCCAGGCCACTAAAAGGCAAAGTGCCCCAATGGGATACATGGGAAAATCCCTGCATGGTTTGCCCCTCTGCCACAAGCTCGGTCACTGGAAACAGGACTGCCCTGAGAACCAAGCTTCCCCCACCCCCCAGGACAGTATCCCAACCCCTGATGGCCTTAAGCCGAAGGGGCTCTCTGCTCCAATTGAAAATAGTTCACCTTAACTGGCGGCTTGCAGAGGTGGGAGGAATTTGTCCCACACTGTGTAAATCTGGGGTGCTAAGGCTCTCCCTGATGGGAAATGAACAAGGGTGGTAGGGGCGCTGGCCTCACACCATGCAGTGGCTAAAAGGCTCACAAGCCCCCCTGTAAAGCTTAACCTTTATCTTTCCTTTCCCTTTTTTCTTTTTCTGTTCAATCCAAGGGTCCAGTCTCAAAAGGAAAAGACAATTTCTAACATCCTAACCCCTGATTTTGTTATTCTCTTAAAAACCCCAGCTGATTACATATTATGGCCCATTTTTGTGCACATTTTTAATTGATGGGCAACTTACAAGAAAAAAATTTGGAGCTCAAATGGTTAGCTTGTGCTAAGAGTTGAGTAAAGTCTTCTAAAGCTATCTTCCTCTCTTTTTTTTCTGCCTGCTTTAAATCTGCTGTTACCAAACTTCTGCTGCTAAGACTCATTATTTATGGCCTAACTAGAATGTATACATTGGAAACTCATTTAAAGTTAAAAGGAAAAGGGTAAAACAAGTTTTATTAAACCAAACAACCTACAATGTTTAACCTCCCTTAAAGTTGATGGAAATAAATCCAGCACCTCTTTCACACCTTATTCTTAAAGCTGACTCTTTTTATTCTATTCTTCTGCAAGCTCTCAGTAATGATTCAACTGCCTCTTTTGAGCAACTGCACCCTCTTGATATTAATACTTTTATAAGTAAGGTAGTGTACAATTGCTATTTGCAGGGGGATCTCCAAGACTACAGCCCAGATGAAATTTCTTTATATTTGTCTTCGTAATGTTGTTTACTCACACACTATAACTTCAATATCCTAAGGTAGTAGGTTTTTTTTAACTGTTTTTCTCATACTCTTTACAGCTCATCTTCTTTCCTGTCTCCCTGAGTTTACCACATATTGTTATTTTCTTTAAATATGACTCTGTTTTTATTCTGTCATGGCTAACTATTGTCTCAATGGTTTCACCCAGGGACCCACTCTACTCAGTAATATCTCAAGTTGCCAACATAACACACAGTACTGACTGCTGAATATGCCCATGTAGGCAGGCACTCAAGAATGACATTACATTCCTAGCATTATCACGTTCTGTAGAAGAAATTCTTCTACAGAAAGTGATAATGCTAGGAATGTAATGTTAAGGAGTGTAATGCTAGGAGTGTAATTGTTAATGTCTTCTATAGATTAACTTCTATAGATTGTTAACACACAAGCCCAATGCTCTCGACTATGCTATTTACACACACACCAAAAACACAGGTTTAGGAGGAGGACCTAGGCTAAGTCCCTCATGACAATCATCCACTGCAACTGAGTGGATTGGGAAGGCACCAGAGAATGACCTGTAAGGCTTCCCTCTGCGTTACAAACTCCAAGGAGCCTGGCCCTTTCCTAGGGGCTTTAACACAAGCCCATTGAAATTCCACCCTCAACTATAGTCAAACACACCAGGAATAGGAGCCATACCATGCCTGTGATGAGTTCACTGTGTACCCCCACAGGCTTTCTCTATGGTGAGGAAACGACAGAGTGAATGCCAGCAACATTTATAGTGATTCCTTTATGCCTATAAAAAGTTCAGCGGCTGGGCGTGGTGGGTCACGCCTGCATTCCCAGAACTTTGGGAGGCCGAAGTGGGTGGAACACAAGGTCAGGAGTTCGAGACCAGTCTGGCCAATACGGTGAAACCCCGTCTCTACTAAAAATACAAAAATTCGCCAGGTGTGGTGGTGGGCGCCTGTAGTCCCAGCTACTTGGGAGGCTGAGGCAGGAGAATTGCTTGAATCTGGGAGGCGGAGGTTGCAGTGAGCTGAGATAGCACGACTGCACTCCAGCCTGGGCGATAGAGCAAGAGTCTGTCTCAAAAAAAAAAAAAAAAAAAAAAAAAGGGTTCAGCTACCAGGATGGAATATATCAGAATAGGGGTCAAAACTGGACAACTTCTTAACCTCACTAACGTATCTACATCTTTTCCTTGGTCTTCCCTTATCCCCTTAATATTTTAAAATCTGTCAGACTCCACATCCACATCACACAACAAGTGAAACTTTTCCTCCCTTATGCATGAATGACTACTTTTTGGGTCACTGTTCATCCACATTTGATCCCTAGGGACGATGGGATCCCTGTATTTATGCAAATTATACTGGAATCCAAACTAACCACACCTGTGCCTAGTTACGAGGTCCCTCCTCAGGAGTTTCATTAACAGAAACTGGGTTCTTCTTTTTATGTGGATCCAACCTGTTTATAGCCTTGCTTATTAAGTGGAGAGGCACATACATTACAGTTGTAGCCATACCTAGAGTGCATATAAATACATATATAATTTATATAAATATATTTATATATATACACTTATATATAATATATAAATATATTTGTGTGTGTGTGTATATATATAAAACTCCTCAGACTTCATAACTTCTAGCCAAGTTCCAAATTTAGGATCCTTCCTAAATCAGACCCTACAAAGGCCATCAGAAAAAAAGAAACGGAAGCGTGACTTAATCAACCTCCCATCATTTGGCATCCTCCCCACTGAGAATCCTGTGATAGGCAGGAATGGTCTAGGACATTCTGTAGCCTATGCAATCTTTTGGTTTGCAGGTACACCCATGCTTAGGTATAGCATTCATAAGCTCACCATCCTAGTCCGATAATCTTGAGAAACTACAGTAACAGTCATCGAAGGCCAATAACAGGCCCTAGATTCATTGACAGGGGTTGTCTTGCAAAATCAACATGCTTTGGATGTGCTTAGCACTGAAGCAGGAAGCACTTGCCCACTGTTAAATGAAACTTGTTGCTTTACATGCATACCTCAGATAAAGTAGAAGGAAGTTTAGAAAAGATAAAAGAAAACATAAGGATACTGGAGGGCCTTCAAAAAGGAGTTCCTCAAGATTCCTCTTTTGCACGACTATTTCAGAGCTTCTACAGTCGGGTTTGGCTGTGGGTTACCCGACGTCCCCTGCCTATAATAATGCTCACGTGTGTTTATTTACAGCATGTATTGTTAATGTTATATCTCATTTTGTTCTTCTAGAATATAACAACTTCAAACCAAAATGTTACTGCATCAAGGATGCCAGCGACTAAAAGAATTCCACGACTCTCCTTTGGACACAGCAGGACAAAATTTTAGGTTGCAATTGCTGTTCAGTCATAGTCCCATGGTGACCTTGCCCAATTTAACTCCCAACGCAGGGACCTAGGTCCCCATAACCTCCTGACCGACTAACAGTCCTAGGTAGGGCTAACTCTATGCCCCTGGTCGGCAGGAAGCAGTTGGAAGATGAGACCTTCACCCCCCCCATGCCAAAGATTTGTCACTGTTGCTTTGTCATGGGTGGAATGTGGAAAAAGAGTCAGGATGGCAGGACCAAGAGAAAGCAAAAAGAAAAAGCAGATAAGCTATAAGTCTGCCTTTCTTCAAACTCCAGGACGCACATCCCTCCTGAGCAAATAACTCACAACCTTCATGTGTCCAGCGATCACCAGACCCTTGGCTAACAGAAAAGTGCAGATTAGCTTGCTGCAACCTTGGAGTTTTCAGTACTACACAAAGCCCTCTTCTGCACACAGCACAAGGACCATACTATAAAATCCCCAGCAAGCCTTTGTCTCCTGGCAGTCAAGTCCTCTCTTGCTAACTTGCCCATTCATTGCACTCTTGCAATGTATTTTCATTCTTTAATAAATCTTTTTTCTTTACCCACAGTTGTCTTGGAAAATTCTTCTTACCAGCGTGCCACTGGCCCCAGATAGTCACTGATCACCCATGGCAGGTAGGGCCATGCTTCTTGTGAAACCTGTGAGGGAGTCCTTCCTTGCTCCTTTCTAGCTTCTGGTGGTTTGTCAGTAATCCTTGATATTTTTTGGCTTTCAACTATGTAACCTCAATCTCTGCCTTAGTCATTGTATGGAATTGTTTTCACATGGCTATGTGTGTCTGTTTTCACGTGGCTATCTTCTTACAAGGACACCACATGAAACTGTGATATCTGGAACCTTCTGAGGTATTTGAAATTAATTTCAACATATGTTTTTAGAACACAATAAAACCCAGAACAAAGCCTAAACAAAGTGAGGAGGGTCACCTTGTACGTGGGCAGCCCAGGATGGGAAATCAGAGCTGGAGTAGGGTTGGGGGAGCATCCCTACATGTGGGTGGCATGGTGCAGGTGTGTTCGATCCTGGGAATGTGAGCAAGGCATCTACGCAAGGGAAAGCCTGGGTAGGTGGTCTGAGCCCAAGCAGGATGAGGAGAGAATCTGTGAAAAGTGCACTGGGTTTTTGAACCTGAGCAGGGTGAACAAGGCTGTGCTCTATGTGGGAATGGAAGTGGGGAGCTCCTATGGTTTGTCGGAGCCTTAGTGGGGTGAGGAAGGCATCCATGCAGGAGGGACAACCTAGCTTGGGGTGCTGGAGTCCACCTAAGGGGAGGAGGGTGACTATGTGTGTGGACAGCCTGGTGCGGGTTATCAGAGTCATCATAGGACATTGTTGAAACAATTGGGGGAATTTAAATGAGATCTGAAAACTCCGATGGATGAATTGTGGTTATGTAGGAAAATGTCCTAGTGCCCATTAAACACTGAAGTATTTGAGGACTATGGGGCATCAAATTGGCAACTAGAAAGAAACGCTTTGAATTGCACCTGTAACTTTTCTGTAAGTTTTGAAATAGAAAATTATTAAAAACTCTGAAACAAATATGGCAAAATGTTATAATTCCAGAGGCCTGGGTTATATGTCCACGGGTGCTTATTATGTTATCAACTCTAGTTTTTTATCTGATTGCAACATTAAAAAATAAAAATACTTAAAAATTCAAGGTTATGCGTGCTTATTATTAAAAAGAAAGTAAATCACTCATGAGTTTATTGCCCAAAGACACTATTAACACTGGATATATTTCCTTTATGTTGAAAAAAGATAATTATCAAGGTAAACAGAACTTGATGGTATAAGCTTTTGAAGGGGGATAATTTTCTTAAAGCTAACACTACATAGGTCATTTTCCTTTTTTCACCTTTAGAGAAAATGTTGAAATTGCTCACGTTAGAGTGTTCTGACTGAAGATGTCTGTTCACTTGCAAGGCATTGCTGAGATCACTAGAGGGCGCACTCCTATCAAAGACCATACAAAGTTCTGAGACTACTGTAACATTTTTTGAAACCTTAAAATAAATTCACCTGGGTGCGAGGGGGAGTCATGCCTATAATCCCAGCACTTTGGGAGGCTGAGGCAGGCGGATCGCTTGAGCCCAGGAGTTCGAGATCAGCTAAGGCAACATAACGAAACCCTGTCTCTACAAAAAAATAAAAGAAATGAGCCAGGCATGGTGGTACATGCCTGTGGTCCCAGCTGAGAGGCTGCAATGAGCTGTGATCATGCCACTGCACTCCAACCTGGGTGACAGAGCGAGACCCTGTCTCACACACACAAAAACAACAACAACAACAAAAAACAAAAAAAGCTTTCACCCATAATTTAAAATATCAGCATTGTATCCAGTTTTTCTTTTTTAAATCTAGCTTACATCTGCTTACTTTTAAAATCAGAAGATGTGGAATCTATTGCCTACATTATGACTGTTACAATATTGGATTTTTCATTTATACCTAATTTAAAATTTTTACCCTAGGTAGTACCGTGAATCCTCTTGATGTTCCATAGATTCTTCCTACAATTTTTTCGATTGTAGAATTGTCACAATTACCCTGCCAATGGTCCTGTCCTAGACATATCACCCTCTCTTTGGAGTTATGAGACTTGTTTTTATTTTTATAAATTAGAAATAATCTGCTTCTTTTTAAGTTTGATGGTTTTGTTTTTTTGTTATTTCTTTCTCTCTCTCTCTCTTTTTTTTTTTTTTTTTTTGAGACAGAGTCTACCTCTGTTACCCAGGCTGGAGTGTAGTGGCATGATCTTGCCTCACTGCAGCCTCCTCCTCCTGAGTTCAAGCAATTCTCCTGCCTCAGCCTCCTGAGTAGCTGGGATTACAGGCACCCACCACCATGCCAGGCTAATTTTAGTATTTTTAGTAGAGAAAGGATTTTGCCATTTTGGCCAGGCTGGTCTTGAACTCCTGACCTCAGGTGATCTGCCCACCTTGGCCTCCCAAAGTGCTGGGATTATAGTCATGAACCACTGTGCCTGGCCAAGTTTAATGGTTTTCTAAAAAAGGTAATGAACATTTTCCTTGTTTGAAAGCCAAATCAGTCCTCATATTGGAGTGTGGGAAGGGAGTGTCAGGAGCTGGGTTTGTGTGAGAAGGTGTTTGGTGGTGGCAGTACTTGTTGGGGAACTTTGGCCATGAAGCAAGCCCATTGCCAGACCCAAGATTGTGCCACTGCCCTGTTGTTATGATGACTACAACACTGGGACACAGAGAGTATCAGAGGTGAAAGATACCTGAAAGAAAACGTCGTGTTCTGTGTGTGGTGAAATCCTAGGGTTCCACAAATGTTTGATCTGAATTTCCTTAAGAAGTTCTTGACCCCAAACTTGTACTATTGGAAAATGTGTCCATTCAAATGCTAAGCTAGCTTATTTTTTTTAGTAGGCCTCAACATACTTTTGGTGTTTTGGTACTCAGTTTTAAACTTCTTTTACATTTTATTGATTAATAATAATAATAGCTGATATTTATTGAGTGCTAGCTATGTGGCAAGCACCTCACATGTGTCATCTGATTTTATAGTGTGGTTCACAATATTGCTTTTCCATTTCATAGATGAGGGCACAGAGGCCCAGAAATAGTAAGTGATTTGATCACTTAATTTAGACCTACTGGACTCCAAGTCTTGCTTGCTTAGCCATTAAATACTTTGGCCTTCCTATACAGATAGTTCACAACACTGTGCTTCCCTCAACCCCTCAATTCAGGCCTGTGGGATTCTTTATATGTAAAGCTGCATAAGCAAGTAAGCTGAGTCATCCTCAAAGCTAGGCAAGCCTCAGGGACTTTGCATTTGTCACAACAGAAAACAGAGTGCAAAGACCTGATGGAAGCACGTCTGGAGGAGCAGAAAAGTAGGCCAATGTCACTGAAGTAGGGTGAATGATGGGGAGAGGAATAGAAGAACGGACTGATTAATAAAAGAGGACCAGTTTTTATAGGGACTTACAGGCCTTTGTAAGGCTTGAAATGAAATGTGGAGGGTTGTGAACAGATGAGAGACATGAGTGACTTAAAGGTTTAACAGGGTCATTCCAGCTGCTGTGTTGTAACTAGACAGTGGGAGGTCAATGGTAGAAGCCAGGAAACAAGTTGGGAGGTATATTAGTTTCCCTCGGGAAACTGTAACAAAGTACCACAAACTAGGTGGCTTAAAAATCACAGAATTGTGTTGTCTCAAAGATCTGGAAGCTAGAAATCTAAAACCACTGGGGCCATGGTTTCTCTGAGGCTCTGGGTGGAATCCTTCTTTGCCTCTTCCTGGCTTCTGTCTGTGGCCATTGTTCCTTAGCATTCCTTGGCTTTCAGCAGCAGTACTCCAATCTCTGCCCCTGCCATTGTATGGCTTTTTCCATGTGTGTCTCTGCCTTCACATGGCCATCTCCCCTCTGTGTCTCCCTCCTCTTCTTATATGGACGCCAGTCATATAAGGGCCCACCCTACTCCAGTATGGGCTAATTTTAACTTACCTAATTACATCTGCAGTGACGCTATTTTTAAATCAGATTACATTCTAAGGTTCCGGAGGTTAGGATTATGACATATATTTTTGGTGGGGGCAGACTGTAATCCATAACAGGAAGCTATTTCAGTAATCTGGCCAAGAGATAAGGGGAGCTTGGACCAGGATGGCAGCAATAGTGGTAGTGAGAAGTGACTTGGTTATGAATATATGTGGAAAGTAGATCCAAAATGCTTTGCTGGTGAAATGGGAGTTGACCCAAGAGAAACAGAAGCAAAGATGACTCCAAGGTGTTTCAGCTTGAGGAACTGGAAGGGTGAAGTTAGCAACACGTGCAATGGTAAATGAAGAAAGAGAAGATTTAGGGGAAAACCATGGTTCGGTTTTGGACAAATTAAATTTGAGATACTTGTTAGACATTCAAGAGGTGATGTTCAGTAGGGAGTCCTATGAGCCTGGAATTCAAAAAGGAGTTCAGAGCTAGAGACAAACATTTGGGAGTGATTTCTAGGGAGCATGACAGCCTACTTGTGATTTTGGGCATAAAGCTTAAAACGAAGCTTACTCCAGCCAGGCTCAGTTACTGGGGTGCGGATGTAGACAAGATGAAAAGTTGGACTTAACCTTTGTTCCAGTTTTTCTAGGTAGGTGTGATGGTAGGAGAGGGAACTGCGGAGCTGGGGACGGATGCCAAGGAGTGATGATAATAATGGACCATAGAATTTAAGTGGAATAAACATGGAAGTGAAAATATGAGGGAGTGATAGAGAGTAAAAAAATGATTAGTAGTGGGAAGGTTGTTAGAGTACAAATATTAGAGGGAATTAGGAAGAGAGAGAAAATAGTGGGGTGATTAACATTGAGATATTTTTTTCAGCAGAACATTGACTAAAAAGACATTTAAAAAAATAAAATTGAGCTGTTGAAGGTCCTGCAGTAATTTATGACAAACTCTAGGAAATGAGCCTGGATGTGGGTGGCCAAGGATGGAAAGAGAAAACAAGATCTTTGGAGTGGAGGAGGTCAAGCTGCTGAGGGGCCAAAGTGCCATATGGATTATTCGCAACGTAGACAATGAATGTAGGTCTGCACGTACACATGCATGTATGTACTTAGACTCCACATAGATCTTGAAATCACCAAGAATGATGACAGGGCAGTTGTGAAAAGACAGTGAACCACGAGCTCAAATCATCAACGAATAAGGGACAGTGAACAGGAAGAGGAGAAATGATAAGAACAAGTAGGTGTAGCAGGTGACATACCCTGAAACTTAGTCTTACAGCAAAGTGATTGAAAGAAGCTGGGGCAGGTAGTTTGGGGAGGGCCCACACACAGGAAGTGGCAAAGGGGAGCAAAGAGGACATCTAGTCCACCTCTGGGCCCAGTGGTACATAAGGTATAAGAAAAAAAACAGTCACCACTTGAGAGTGCTGTACAGGAAGCAATGTCTTCAGAAGGGAGCCGAGTTTTTGATAAAGTCAGAAGTTCAAGGAAAATTTTGGAGAAGCTGAGGATGTAGGGGATTTTGCAGACAGAAAGACCAAAGGGTTTGGGAGGGTTGGGAAGGAGTGGTCAGTTGAGTGAGATGTAGAGGTGCAGGAATTCATTTCCATGTGAGTGATCATGGATGATCTAGATGGTTTGAACTTTTGTGATGACTGAAGTACATAGGCATTTAAAGCATGATAAGTCCTGATGATCTCTTGCCTGGGGAACAGATGGTTAGTTTTAAATGTAGCCTCTCCCTGGGCCTGGTGTGTCCTGTAGTGCAGTGTGGTTGATAATGGGAGTGATGAGGGTGGGGTGGGGTGGTAGGCTCACTAAGAGCATGCAGAACACTGACCTCCCTTTGATGTTTCTTTCTTTTTTCCTTTTTTGTGGAGAACGGGGTCTCACTGTATTGCCCAGGCAGGTCTCAAACTCTTGTACTCAAGCTACTCTCCCACCTCTGCCTCCCTAAGAGCTGTGATTGCAGGTATGGGCCATTGTGCCCAGCCCTTTGATGTTCTTAAGAGAGGCATCCAGTCCAGAGGAGGCTTTGTCTTTCCAGGAGAGATCGTAACTCTCAGGCTCTCACTTTTAATCCTATTGGGTCACTATAATACTTCTCTTATTTCTTTTATTTTCATAGTCTGCTCATTACTTTAAAATAATACAATGATGTTTGTTTTTGTAAAACTGATACATTATCATTATGATATATTCAAGTAATGGAGAAAAGTATAATGAGACTTAAAAAAAATCCTCCACAAATTACTCTCATTAACACTAGGTGAACATCATCTCAGGCTTCTATATGGATTTTGACATTTGTAACTATTTTACATGGTCTTGGATTTCCTTTAAATAATATGAATTATTGTTGTAAACAGTTTGAATACTATAGATTTATTCTAATCTTCTCACTTTACAAATGAGGACATTGAGTTCTAGAGAAAGGAAAGGACCTGTTCAAAGACACTCATCCTGTCAGTTAGGCCCAGGTCTCTTTACTTTCCAGTTCAGTGGGTCTCTTTAAGCTGTGCTCCTCTCTTCTTCTCTTACCTTCTACATAGCATGCTCCCTGCCCTTTCGACCCACAGATCTCTGCCTTCAGAGATCTCACTTTGCCTTCGGATTTGAATACTCACTCATCTAGTCATTCAACAGACCTTTATTGGACGTCTACTATATGCCAGGCAAAAATGTCAGGTACTGGAGGTATGGTGGTGAACAAAGCAGACATGATCTCTGACCTCATGAAGCTTACATTCCACAGAATGCACAGAAAGTTTGTGCTTTCCTTCCTAACTTTCTCCATTCAGGCCAAGGCCCATATAACCACACACTTGTTTGTAACCCCAAGTCCTTCGATGGTGATAGGAAAAGAAAATGATAATTGTTGCACTTAAAATCATATCACTAGCATGTGGGAGTACCAAATGAGAACTTGCAAGTGGTAGATACTAACAAAATCTACGAGGCCTAGAATACTTTTCCGTAACTATAGTTTCAAACATTAATTTAAAAGTTTAATTAAAAAAATGCCATACTGTTACATATAACAAAAATGCCCATAATACAACGTTTAAAATTTAAACATATATGTGATCTATAAGGATGCAAAAGTCCTTCTCTCTAATTTTACCTTCCAGAGGTAGCACTTCTAAACCCTCTGATGTGCGTCCTCACCAGCTTCTCTCTATGCTTACATAGATTGTATTTTTTAATAATAACAGGAATGTGTAATTGTTGCAAAATTCAAACAATGCAAATGGACTTACATTGTATAGAAAGTGAAAATTTCTCATATACTCACCCTCAATATCAGTCCTCATGGGTAACTATTAATGTATTTTGATGCATATTTGACATAAATATTTTCAAATCTTTTTCTATATACATACAAACAAATACACACATGCACACACACACACAGCAAAAAGGGCTCTTGACATTTTTTGTTTGAAGCCAGCAGTAGTTGGAAATTTCAAGTTCAGAAATGGAGGGCACATTCCTGTGTCTTTCAGTTTTGACAAGTAGAACAATGCAGCCATATGCCAGCCCCTCTCTGGATTTCGTACCCAATGCTTGGAATGTGAGCAGATGCTGAAGCCTATTAATGAAGTCCTTGAAGGGAGGCCCATTCGTGTATGTTTTAGACACAGGCGAAAGTTAAATGTAGTGGCCAACTGAGCAGCTGGCAAGGGACTAGGAAAACGAGGAATGCACCAACGCTGGCTGCGAGTTGATGGGTCATGGAAGCCACATCATCTGGAGCAGCGTCCTGACATTCCTGTCATTTAGGAAATGGAAGCAACACTTAGAGTCCTGAAGCCTTTTAATCTCAGTCGTTACAGTAGTGTGTTGCAAATGTGATAGAGAAAACAAATCTGGGAAAATTATCTGATATGGTCTAAATAAAACTTTTTTTTTTTTTTTTTGAGACAGAGTCTCGCTCTGTTGCCAGGTGCCAGGCTGGAGTGCAGTGGCGTGATCTCGGCTCACTGCAACCTCCGCCTCCCGAATTCAAGCAATGCTCCTGCCTCAGCCTCCCAAGTAGCTGGGACTACAGGTGTGCGTCACCACACCCAGCTAATTTTTGTATTTTTCAGTAGAGACAGGGTTTCACCATGTTGGCCAGGGTGGTCTTGATCTCTTGACCTCGTGATCCACCTGCCTCAGGCTCCCAAAGTGCTGGGATTACAGGCATGAACCACAGTGCCCAGCAAAACTGTTTTTTTTTTTTTTTTTTTTTTTTATCATGCCTAAGATTGGAAAACTCCAAGACTTTCTTCTTTTCTTATTGATTTCTTGGATGCAAAGAGCAAGACATGGTAATGTGTGTTTGATTAATGCCAACTCTCTGAACTCCTTAATGTCAACTAGCTACTCTTCATTACCAACACCACATGTGCTCTTCTTTCAGTTTAGGCATACCAACGCAGCTGCAGAAGACACAGTGGTGATCTCTATCACACCAACAATCAGATATTTGTCACAATAGCCTCCTAATCAGATCACACATGAAACCTCAATGAAGTCATTATAATGAGACATGAAATAATTAACCTTTTCTAATTTAAAAGGCCTAACAGGGAATGGTCTCTGTGACAGGTGTAAAATTCCATTCCTTCTAGAAAATTACTCACCTAGCAGATGCTCCTTCTGACTGAAAGAGAAATTTCATTGCAAAAAGAGTGTTCACCTTTTATTATGAATATTGCACAATGCATTAAGGCAATGATTTTCCACATAGCAGTGCATGACCTTGACTTTCTGACTACTAATGTTCATTGTGTACATACAGATGACAAATATTCACCTGTCTCCATTCTTCACCAGTGAATTGCAAGAACACTTGGATTCTAATGCTGAGGGTCCTTGGAAGTCTGTAAATGCATCATAGTCTTAGGCTTTCTTAAAAATGTAAATAGGTTACTGTGCTAAAGAGTTGCATTGAAAACAGAGATTGTTCAGAAAAAAGGAATTCTATTTCCACTGTCAAAGAGAAGAATCAAAATCAGGAGGGAAAAGCTATTTTTATACCACAGTGCAAAGATAAGAAACCTTCAACCTATTATTTGGATGTGGACCTGGGCTTAACTTGGTACAAGTTTCAGCAATTTTCTGAAGTATTCTTTTCCCCCTACATTGAGCTACATATATATACAGACAGTTTCGTTGAGTCCAACATGAATGTGGTGTAAACTCAACAGAGATCTCTGGGTGTTAAAAGGCAGGCCCACATGCCCCAAGATTGCCTTTGAGAGGGAGAGATGCTTTGCACAGAGTCCTAATTTTCCCAGGGAGGATTGGTGGGTGATAGCAATGGCCAAAGTGATGGAGACTGCATCGCCCTTGGGCTGGGTGTGGCTAAGTTTGGGAGGAAGTCGGAGAAAGTGTGGGGTTGCTGATCTTGGGTGTGCCAAGCTTTCTGAGTGCTAACTGGGAGGTGACATGAAGATGGCAAAGCTGGAAGTGGAAAAGGAGCAAAGGTTTCTGACAACAGTCTCTGATGTTTGGTGAGGCAGACCGTGCTGGTTTTGCTTTTTATTTCTTTTCTCTTTCTTCTGTGTTTCCTCCTTCCTCTGGCTTGATTTTATTCTCTCTCCCTCTTCTTCCTGGGACATGAGTGACAAGGATAGACTTTCGAGAGGCTCTGAATTTGAAATTCCAGCAAAGAGAAAGACCTGTGGTTTGTGTAAGCCTTACTCAGTTGTCCAGATACAGAACCTTCAAAATATCGAGAGTGGCTTCTCCTCCTCTTTGCTCTGCCTCCCATCCAATCCAAGATCTCTCAATATGCATATTAGTTTTCTCTTCTTTGAAAGGTCCCATTTTCTCTGAGTCTTCTCTTTCTCTTAGTTTCTTTCTCCATGATTTAGACTTAAATGAAAATAAAGTGGTCTTTGTTCACTTTAGTTTATTGAACAGAGTATTGCCTTTTATTTTAAAAGCAGTTAAGCAGGATTTTTATATTTCTTGCCTATAAAACCTAAACCTTGTTAACACTTTTCAGGTTTGTTTTTGCCCACTCTGGGACAGTTGCTCTCAAGAGATAAAAGGTTACCCATACCTATCCCTTTTGTGGGCTTTGTATTTCGCAGATCTATTGAAAAAATTCTATGTATAATAAAAGCTAGCAATTATTGAGCTTACTCTGTGCCAGGAACTTAATCTACATGATCTTATTTAATAACAGTAGCCACCCCAAAGGGCTGCGTGATGACTGAGTGAGCTCATGTATATAAGTGCTTAGTGCAGTGCCTGGAAGATAGCAAGCTGTCAATAAGTGTGCTATTAATACTGTTATCACTACTACCATGATGAAATTACTGGAATAAGCCACAGCCAATGGTCTTGAAAAAGCAAAGTTAAGGGTCTTGAAAAAGCAAAGTTAAGCAAAGCCAATAGTCTTGAAAAAGCAAAGTTAATCAACCAAGACTCACTAGATAGGGCAACGTAGCCGGTAATAGGATAGTAAAAAGTTCCTGGGATATGACAGAGGAGCAATGGTCTGGAAGCAACAGAAGGAGTGAGAAATAAGCTGATAACTGTCCCCATTGCCAGCCCCAGGGACAAGGTGAAGCTACTTTAGGAGATAGTCTCTAGTAAGATTGGCTATAGTAGTGAATTAAGAGCACATCCAGGTTTGGATTTCAGTGCCAGCTGTGCCATTCATAAGCTGTATGACCTTGGATACATTTCTTAACGATTCAGAGTTCCAGTTTCCTCATCTGTAAAATGGGAGTGCTAATATTAATAGAACCTAGCTCAGATGGTTGTGTGGTAGTGTATGAGAAATAATAATATGTGTGAAGTAAGCTTGGCATTCCTGCTACCTAGTAAATGAATGTCGTTGTTATTTTCATTATCCTTCCAATCACCCTGCAAAGAAAGTATGTTTGTCCTCATTTTACGGTTGAGAAAAGTGAGGCCAGAGGGAATAAATAGCTTTTCCAAGGAATAGTTAATAGGCACAAGGCTAGAATTTGACCTGAGATGTCTCTACCCCAAAGCCTGTGATCTTTTACTGCTCCATGATGCCTGTGGAAACAGTGTTCTTATTCCAGAAATAAGAAGCACAAGGTCAGGTCTCACCTTAAAATAATAACAAAAACAAACCCCAACATGTTCCTTAGCCTCTGAGGCACCCTGACTGCTCATTTCACTTGCTTTCAACTCCAGGGAAAAAGAGCTGTTTGCTACTTATGGTTTGATGGCGCTATTTTATTTTATTTTTTTTTAATTCTCTGAAGCCAGCTTCCCCTTTTCACTAAATTAGTGTCATTTCCATGAAACAGAGGTGTTTCTGATGTTTCAGCCTTTTCATCTGTCTCTAAGCATCCACTTCCTGGAAGCTTTTTATTTTTAGGTAGATTACTGCTGCCCCAAACACAAGGACCTCAAGTCTAAGCATTTTCTGGAGCCTCAATATCTTGTGAGAATTGTTGGCGCTGAGCTGCGATTGCACAGGAAATTCTGGACATCAGATTCTCAGGAGACCTGCATGCTTCTCTCATCCCCTACATGATATCATATTCACACCCTTGGCTTCAGTTTTTTGGCATATGGCATTGCTGGTTCTGGCATCTGATACTCTCTGTAGCTTCAGTGTTGCTTCTTTTTTCTTTTTTGAAATCTCATGCTCTTTTAGGTGTTGCTCACACATACCTTGCTTAGTACAGGAGGCATATGGTGTTCCTAGAGTCTTACCATTCTTACCCAGCAGAGGAGTCAAAAGAGGCACATTTATCTAGTTGAACTTGGGGAGAGCAAGGATTCAGTAGGCTTAATGTCTCAGGAAAATGACTATAATCATGAATAGAAATAATCGTAAATTGCACAGTCTGAATTTCTTTGACAGAAAATTATTGAATATTCATGGTGAAGAAAGCATTGTGATAAATACCACAGGAATACAAAGACATGGCTCTGTCCTTCCAGAGCATAAGAGTTAATAAAGGAAAAAACAATATTCAAACTATTTGTAGAGTTTGAAATTTCACAAGGAGAATACATCCTCCCTCCAAAAACAAAACTTCTCTGGGGATCCACTGTCTGCAGGACCAGAGAAAGTTTCACAAAAGAAGTAATGTCTGATCTGGCTCTGGCATGAAATAGGTGCCCAAGAAATATTCATTAAATTGGGGTTAGACCGATGAAATATGAGCAAAAGGGAATGGTATGAGCAATATTACAAAGGTAAGAATTGTCAGAATGTATACTGAGAACAGAAAGTATTGTAGGCCAGAGTAAAAAGTATATATCAGGGAGGGACTGGGGAGGGTGGTGGCAGTGAGGCCCAGATGGAGGGGCATGACCTCGAAAGCCAGGCTAAGGAGTTTTTCCTTAGTTTAGCAGACATTAGGGAGCCACTGAAGATTTCTGATGGTAAGAATGCTAACATAAATTTATTTCCTAAGATGGCTCTGATGGCAGAACAGGTGGCCAACGCTTTTTTAGAAAAACAAACAAAGAGTAGTTGAGGAGAGGTCTGGAGAGGGAACATGAAGAAAAGGGCCACTCTAGTTGGTGATCAGGATGCATTGAAGACCACCCTAAAGAATGGAGTTAGAAGCCATATTTCAAAGATTTAAAGGAATAAGTGTGGTACTGGAGGAAAGGTAAGCAAGCTTCAGCAACTTGAGAACCAGGGGCCTGAAGGGAAAGCGTACGGAGTCTAGAGCATCACTGAAGTCAGAGAGGAAGGGGCCTGCAGAGGGAGGCACTAGAAATGAGGGAGGGACTGGCCAATTCATACAAAGAGATGACAGAGGAGGAGGCTGAGATGGGAAATAGTGGAAGGGTTTTTCTTAGAAAGGAGGATTTTTTTTTCAGAGATAGGATTGAAGGAAGAGAGATAAAAGGAAATGTCTTAAGGAAGAGAATGAGCCACAAGAAAAGGAAAGAGTAGCGAAATCATGTTTGGGTCTACATGTAGGGCCTTGCTGTCTTGGTAGCATGCTCCTTGCTCAGAACACCCTTCTCAAAGCTTGCCCGTCATCTGGGCTTCTTCCACAAGATTCATGGTCTGATCGATTCTCTTCAACTTCAGTTAGAGACAACCCGACAGCTGCAGTTGGCTCAGCCCTTCTTGCAGGGAGCTGACACCATTTCTGGTGGGCTTCAAAGACAGTATAAATGGTTCTCCCTTGAGAGCAGATTACACTCGGCACCTAGGCAGCCTCATTACACAACCATTTAAACTGCTATCACTTGAAAGGATTCGATGGCAGTTCAAGGTCTGATTGAGTAGACTCTACATTTCTGTGTTCATACATAACAATCTTACAGTCAAGGAGTTCCCAACCACTGCAAGGGGAAGATGTAAATACGACCTTAGAAACAGCAGATTGTTTCATTTTCTGTAAGGGGGAGTCCCAGAAGATCTTACTCATTAGACAGTAGGCAAGACCCCTTTAATCTTTTGAAATAGAAGGGAGTTTTAGGTAGCTCTTTAAATGACAGGAAGCTCAAGCTTTTTGCTCTGGTGCATCCATCTGGACACAGGCATGTCAACTTCTCAGAGTCTGTCCTTCCTTGCAGTTCCAAACAGAGGTCCCTGGGTGTTGAGTGCAGTAAGCTAGAGTCTGGGTTTTCCCCCATAGAAAGGCTTCAGCCCACTTGGAAACACAACTTTCAGAAACTAATTTAACTGGTTCCACTTAAATGAACTGGGAAAAGACCCAACAGAAGGGGACACAGGGACATGTGCCAGTTCTACCGTTGCGACAGGAGCAGCCACACCGGGCCTTTTACTTTCAGCAGGAGAATGTTGACTTTCTGAATGCAGCACACTTTTCCATCTACTTACTGTGTTATTTAAATAAATTGCTTTGCTCTTGAGGGACTTTATACTCTTTGGCTCAGTGAGAAGCTGGTAGATTGGAGTCAGAAGGGGCTGTCAATGTGGAATCTAATAGAGTTTCAGTGTGGGAATATTAGGGGTCAAAAGCAAACTTACATTAGTAATCGCATCTTGTCATTAGAAGACACGGATATTACTATAAAGAGGAAATCTACAGGGATCGCAGAGATGAAAGCCATACATTGGCTAGAAGAAGTAGATTTCAATGTGAAAACAAGTGCTTCAAGATGTGTACACCAAACTGCCCTATGGACTGCACACGTTCCCTGCTCTACTGTCATCTCATATCACTTTTTACTTCTTGAAATACTGTCAAGTTTGGATTATTCACTGTCCTCAGATGACAAGGGTTCAGCGCCAACAGACTAATTCTCATGTCGGCCTAAACAAACTTAATTAGGGAAGCTGTTCTGTGGCCAAAAATCGCCCAGTGCATTGTGGATTTTCTATCGTTTGTTATCATCTGTACTACTGCTTTCCTTCTTTCATGTAGGACAGGGGACACAGGAGCTTATTCTTATCCTGGTTTCCCCACTGACCAACTGTGGGACCTTGGCTGACTAACTTGACTTCTCTGAACCTCAATGCCTCTTACATAAGCTGGAGATAATAATGGTACTGGCTGGCCACGGTGGCTCATGCCTGTGATCCCAGCACTTTGGGAGGCTGAGGCGGTTGGATCACCTGAGGTCAGGAGTTTGAGATCAGCCTGGCCAACATGGTAAAACCCCGTCTCTACTAAAAAATACAAAAATTAGCCAGCTGGGGTGCTGGGTGCCTGTAATCCCAGCTATTCAGGAGTCTGAGGGAGGAGAATTGCTTGAACCCAGGAGGCGGAAGTTGCAGTGAGCCGAGATCATGCCATTGCAGTCCAGGCTGAGCGACAAAAGCGAGACTCCATCTGAAAAAAAAAAAAAAAGTACTTAGCCCTGAGGACTGTTGTGTGTGTTCAGTGAAGTAATGCATTTGGGAGTGATTGGCAATGCCTAGCACACAGAAAGCACTAAATGACTCTAGTTGTCTAATGATAACAATAACAGCCATTCAAGGCAAATATGTGCCTGGTGGAGTGGCTTGCACCTGCAGTCCCACCTACTCGAGAGTCTGAGACAGAGGATCCCTTGAAGCCAGGAGTTCAAGACCAACCTGGGCCGCCTAGGGATACCGCTGTGGGCAATATAGCAATACCTCATTTCTACAAAATTTTTAAAAATAATAAAAATTAATAAAGTAAATAAGTAATGAATTGGATTGTCTGTTTTTGAAGGGTGATTTGTTTCATTTGCCCCGATTAAGGGAACTTTGAAAAGGAAAGAATAAGTGTGAGGGCAGAGGAGTAGGTAAAACATATATATTCCACATGTCTATTTTCTTTGCATTCAAGGGTTTCATAATTGAGATTTTAAACTAAGAATGAGAACTGTAAAAATAATCGACCCTTGCCAAAGTCCTCAAAACTTAAGACTGTAAAGAACTTCTGTGTTTAGTCACCCACAACTTACAACATCACTATTGCTATTGGTAAGAATACATATTTTTCATTATAGCAAGTGCTGCTACCCAGGGGCCTATACTAGATATTAGCTAAGGTATGCAGCATCTCATTTCTCTTTGATCCATTATTTTTTTGATGGACACATCAGAAAAACTGGCATCTGGATATCCTGAAAAATGCAGTCTTTGGCTTAATTTGGCCTAATTTAAATTTATTTGGCTAAATTTTGGCTTAGTTTGATTTGGGCCTCTATCCTCAAGAGATTCAAGTTCAGGAGGATTGGAATGGGATCCAGGAATCACAAGCACTATGGATGATTGAGACGCCAAGGATCCAAGAGTCAGACTTGGAAAACCATGGGTTACTGGGAGCCAGCCTTTCTCTACCCCAATATACCCCTGGCCATCCCATGCTGCCCAAATTATTCTGTGGTCTGAGATCCCTCATGTGTTTTAGTTGTCATGGCTTTAGAGCACCAGTACACCTCTACTTACCTCCTGCAGAAAGCAAGGAGTCCTTAAGCAAGGTTTGCCCTCTCCTCCTGACATGAGCCCCCTTAGCACCCTGCATCATTACCATAATTGCTTCCCAACTTCTGATTAGATAAAAACATGACAGCAGTAATCATGTTTCATCTTCAACTTGTAATTGGATGCAATACGGTGATTATGCATCCTGATGAAAGGGCATTTCCATGGGATAATAAGTACTCACAATAGCAATCTCCTTGGGATGTTTTTGCTTTTCCCTTATGGCTGCATGTCCTGTCCCCACTTCCCATCCCCCAAAGGGAGAACTGACTTCAGCATCTGCTGATGATTTTGCCTTAATTTTTCTCAACACACACACACACACAATCTCATTTGATGCATATGTTGTTAATTGGCTGTCTCTCATGACTAGTCCTGAGCTCGCTCCTTCCTCCAACAATCCCTCTAAACTTCACGATCACTTAGAATGAAATGGAAAGAAAAATGATCTGTGAATCATTTCTATAGAAGCCTAATTTTTATTTTCCTCCATCAGTACGTAGCATCTCTTTTTCTTCTTTTTGTCCTTTTCATGGTCTCTTCTCTCTATTAACAGAATCAGATATGTAGATCTCTCCCTCCTTCTCCCCCTCTCTCCCTTTTTCTTTCCTTCTTTCCCTCTCTGTCCCTTAACATCTCTAAATGGAAACTTGTTAGCACAGTAGAGTGTAAAGAGCCCAGGCTCAGAAGTTGGGTATTACTAGCTGCCATTTACTGACTGCGTGAACCTGGACAAATTATCTCAGCTCTCCGAGCCTAAGGTTCTTCGTTGGTGAGATGGGAATCACTGTGCATATGGTATTTTTGTACTTTGCAGTATGTTGTTTGGAGGAATCAATTATACATATGAAAGTGATAGGCTCAGACTGAGCACTTGATAAATGCTGGTTATTGTTTTAATACCTACCATATAGATTTTTGTTTTGTTTTGTTTTAGTGTGTTTTAATGAGATCATGTCTTTAAATAGCTTAGAACAGAGCCTAGGTAGTTGCACAACAATTAACTGCTTCATTATAATTTGCTTTTTTTTTTTTTAATGGGATCCGGAATGGAAGAAGAACTAACACCATTGGATCCCAAATCAGGTATTTAAGGACTCCTCGTAATCAGGCCATTATGCATTAATGCAGTCGCTTTGTCAAATGTCTCTAGTGCACCTGACCTTATCAGTGCAATGACAACACTGTGTGCACCACTCTAGAGCTTGGTGATGGTTGACACAAAAGTTATTTTTGGACATCACTGACTACCCTCACTTCTTTCTTTTTTTATCCTTGCCTCTATTTACCTTGTATAACCCTTCTGGTGGCATTCAAGGCTGGAGAAGATGCTAAGCCAAATGTTATATCCCTATGCCATCCACCATGCACTTTATTGAATTATTTTTGGCTTAATTTTCTCTAACTGAAAAAATAATGGAATATCAAAGTTTAGAGGACATTTAGAGACCATAAGTTTAAGCCACTCATTTTACAGTTTAGGGAATTGAGACTCAAGGTGTCAACTAATTTGTTCAGGATTAGGCAGGGGATTCATGACATAGCTAGGGCTAGAGGCTATGCCATCTACTCAAGTGCTTATCCCTCTGCAGCACATTATTTATGTAGATTATTTTATTTATTGAGCTGTAAGTTACAAACAATTCTGTTCCTTTTATCTATTGCAAAACTCCCATTTTATTTATTTTTATTGTTTCTGACTCTGCCACCGTTACAGGTTGAACTGTGTCCCTCAAAAATGGTTTATTGAAGTCCTAACTCCCAGTACCTCAAATGTGACCTTATTTGGAAATAGGATCATTACAGAGGTAGTTAGGTTAAAATGAGATCATTATGGTGAGGCCTCATCCAGTATGACTGTTGTCCTTATAAAAATGGGAAATTTGGATCTAGAGACAGACACAGAAGGAAGATGATAAAAAGACACACAGGGAGAAGACAATCGTGTGACTGGAGTGCTGTATCTATAAGCCAAAGAATGCCAAGTAATGCCAAGGATTGCTAGCAAATACCAGAAGCTAGAAGAGACAATAAAGATTCCCCCTAAACCTTCCCCTGAGAGCCATTGGAAAGCATGGCCCTGCAGACACCTTGATCTTGGACTTCCAGCTTTCAGAACTGTGAGACAATACATTTCTTTTGTTTTAAACCATCCGGCTTGTGGTACTTTGTTACAGTAACCCTAGGAAACTAATATACCACCATGGATGCTTTTGTTATCCCCAAGAGGTACATATTAAAGCCAGAGAGAGCAATTTGTCAAGAGAGCAAGTATCTAGCACACAAGACTTGTTTGCCTTAGATATTATATTTGTACTTGGGAGCCAAGTCAAATGTCAATGGTATCAATGTTGATTGTTGTCTGTGCCATCTGTATTAGTTAGGGTTCTCCAGAGAAATAGAGCCAATAGGAATATATATATATATATATATATATATATATATATATATATTTGAATAAATCACGGAGGCTGATAAGTCTCACAGTCTTCTCTGAGAACCAGTGGAGCTGGTGGCTAAGGGCAGGAGAATATAAATGTCCCAGCTCAAAGACATGAAGAGTGAATTCACCCTTCCTTTACTTTTTTGGTTCTATTTGGGCCCTCAGTGAATTGGATGATGTCCTCTTGTATTGGTGAGGGTGATCTTTATGAAAATCAAATGTTCATTTCTTTCAAAAACATCCTTACAGACACACCCAGAAATAATGTTTTGTCAGCCATCTGGATATCCCTTAGCCCAGTCAAATTGACACATAAAATTAACCATTACACCTTCTACTGAACCTGTAAGATTATTTTGTTGTTGTTTTGTTGCTTGTGCTTATTCTGAGACTTCAAAAATTTTTGAGGAATATGCTTTGGTTTACAGCTTCATAGGGTAGATGTGCTGGCCATCGGTGTTCCTCTAGGCATAGTTATAGTTTTTGAAGACTGTTACAAGTCCCCTACTTGTGTGGCACTCTCCAGGTATGCCTTTGTTCCCTCATATTTCTTTCAAGGTTATGCATCTGGGTCTGGCTAACATAAGGTCCTTTATGTTAATATTATTGCCTTGCTGATACAGCTGTCACTGTAATCCCATAGGACACTGATAGGATCCAGGGCTGATTTTTTTGCCAAGCATCAAAGCCAAAAAATTCATGCTAACAACTACCCTCTTCTCCATCCTGGCACTGGTACAGTTACTAAGAATTGTCAATACCCATTCAGTGATAATGTACACTGGTAATACCTAGAGCAGATTTCATGATAGATGCTTGGGAAGTTTCATAAACAAGGGTCATTGTTTTTAATCCTCTTGATGGTGTTTTTCTCAGAGCTGTGTTTGGAACGCTGCTGAAAGTTAAATGGCTAACAACATGCTATGAAGACTGCATTGAGATCAGGGAGAAGAAACAGGGATTAGTTATCTAGCTATGACTGAAACAATCAACAATGAACATTGGTGGAACTTTACAAAGGGGCATTGCTAGTGGGTACTGTGGTGCAGAATGAATATAGCATGGGCTTTGACGTCACTCAGATGTAGGTTTGAACGTGTGACTTTAGAAATATGACCTAAATTCACTGAGCTTCAGATTTTAAAACTCATGAAAATTTCCAAACATTTCAAAGGTTAAAAAAGAATAATATAGCAAGCATAAATGCACTCATTATGAAGTTTCAAGGTATATTGCAAGATGTATTACAAATACAGCCATAGCCTCATGTGTATCCTTCTCCAAGAACATTGCTCTCTCTGTCCCTACTCTGCCACTTTCCTCAGTCCCACCACATTTACTTAAAGCAATTAATACTGAAAACTCAAAAACACTCAGACACATAGAAAGTAAATTGCTTCTGAAATGGCAAGGGTTGGTAGAGACTTTGCAAGGTTAATTAATATATCTGGCAAATAAACAGGAAAAGGGCTTGTTTAGGGAAGTCATGGATGGTAGTTCACTTTTTAAATATAAATTAGAATCTGCTAGGAAAATATTAGATTTCTAGTAGGCTATTAGTTTTCTGAACAAGACCAGGTTAGTTTGTCACTGTAATGAATGCTCAGTACACATTGGCTGTATGTGGATGTGATGGTTAATTTTATATATCAACTTGGCTGAGTCATGGTGCTCAGATATTTGGTTAAATATCTTTCTGAATATTTCTGTGAAGGCGTTTTTTGTTTTGTTTGTTTGTTTGTTTGAGATACAATCTCTCTGTGGTGTCCAGGCTGCTAATCTCGGCTCACTGCAACTTCTGCCTCCTGGGTTCCCTACCTCAGGTGATCCACTAGCCTCAGCCTCCCGAAGTGCTGGGATTACAGGCACGATCTTGGCTCACTGCAACCTCCTCCTCCCAGGTTCAAGTGATTCTCCTGCCTCAGTCTCCCAAGTAGCTGGTATTACAGGTGCCCACCACCACACCCGACTAAATTTTTGTATTTTTAGTAGAGACAGGGCTTCACCATATTGGCCAGGCTGGTCTCAAACTCCCGAGCTCAGGTGATCTGCCCGCCTTGGCCTCCAAAAGTGCTGGGATTACAGGCATGAGCCACCTCGCCCTGCCCTGTGAAGGTGTTTTTGGATGACACTAATATTTAAATCAGTAGACTTTGAGT
Organism: Cheracebus regulus; assembly: GCA_963574635.1. Lineage (NCBI taxonomy): Eukaryota > Metazoa > Chordata > Mammalia > Primates > Pitheciidae > Cheracebus > Cheracebus regulus. The sequence goes on along the minus strand of CAUYQU010063706.1, from coordinate 20,963 downwards.
AAAGCAGATTATCCTCCATAATTTGGGTGTGCCTCATCCAGTTAGTTGAAGGCCTTAAAAGAACAAAGACTGATCTTCCCTGAGCAACAAATAATTCTACCTCCAGATTGCCTTTGTACTTGAAATGCAACATCAACTCTTCCCTCGGGCCTGCCTGAAGATTTTAAATTTACCAAGCTTCCATAATCACACGTGAGCCAGTTCCTTGCAATCTCTCTCTCTCTCTCCCCCCCCCCCTTCTCCTTTCTCCCTCACCCCTTCTCTCTCTGTGTATATATTTGTATACACATCCTGTTGGTTCTGTTTTGGAACCCGGACTAATATGGTGGTTAGTCTTTTGCTTTTCAAAGGGGGAAATGGTGAGTGCTCACTACTCATTTTATTGGTGCCTATGTTTCCAATATATTTGTACAGCTATACATGCTTTACAACTTATGTCACTCCTCAGTGCAAAAGCTTTCCACGGCTGCCTCTGCCCACCAGGCTAAGTAAAAATGCCTTGGTCTGACCTTCCAAGCTGTCCACAGTTTTTCTGTCCTCTCTGTCCTTATACTCCTATGCTCTGAATAAATTGTGTGAAACACCTCTGCATGTGACTTCTCTTAATCTGGAAGAGTATTCCCTCTGCTTTCTACATATCTTAAGCCCAACTGCACACAAATCCTGCTATGTTTTGGGTTATCTTCTAGAAGCTGAAAATTTGTGGGGAAGAAGACAGATATGGTCCCTTTTCTCATAGAGTTTGCACACTGGTGGGAAAGACAAAGAACAAACAAACAAATAAATAAGCAAATATAATAATTCCAGACAATGAATAGGATTCTGAAGAAACTGAAATACGATAATACATACAGAGTGGCAGAGAGCGCTACCCTAGATTAGTGTTCAGAAATGCCTTCACTGTGGGGGTGGTATTGGCGCAGCTGTGGCCCCTGCCCTCCATAAATCTCACAACCTAATTGAGGACATAGGAACATATACAGAAGCTGTAATGTGGGAGTGTGAATGTTATCATGTGGGATTGCAGAGAAGAGCTACTTAACATAGGCTGGGGTGGGACAGAGAAGGCATCCTGGAGGAAGTGACATTTAGGCTGGGATCTAAAGCATAATTAGGAGGTAGGTAAAAAAATAGTGGGGGAGGGGAAGGCATTACCCGAAGAAGGAGTAATTTGTATAATGAATAATCAGAGATGAGGAAGAGCCTGGCCTTTGGGAAAACTACAAAGAGTTCTGCAGGTTGAAACTTAGATATGAGCATAGGAAGGTGAACAATGAAGCTGGAGAGTTAGGTGGGGCCAGGTCATCAAAGGCTTTGTAGGTCCTGCTATTACAGTTTCAGGTGCTGAGATGGGTTTTATTATAATTATTGTTGTTTTCTTTCTGTGTGTAAGCAAACTGAGGCCTGTGGAGGGTCTGCACATGGTTTCCTAGCTAGTAAGCAGCAAAGCTGGGATTCAAACCCAGGTTTGTTTGACTCTACTATACCATGTCACCTTGTAAGAATTCAATTTGATTATAATTATTTAATTTTTCATACAGAACATCGAGTAGTCTTGTTTGGCTGGAACATATGGCATATACAGGGAAATAGTGGGACAGGAAACTAAAAACGTTCAGTGAGGCCAAATTGTTAAGGGGAGAGGTAGTTAAATGCATGTCTGAGAAATCTATGCTTAAGTATCTTGATTTTACAGATAAGAAAACTGATGCTCAAAGAAATTAAGAAAGTTACCCATGGTTGCAAAGTTAGTAAGTGGGGGAATTGGAATTCATTTGAGGCTTAACTGGCCAGAGTCTGCGACTCTGTGCCGAATCCTCAAAACTGTCTTCCTATTTTACCTTCAACTGCTTCCTCTCTACTCAGGCATCCAAAAAAATTCCACATATATTGAGCACGTACTGATTGCCACAAACTGTACAAATTGCTCTGCATTCAATAGCTCATTATAAAACACATTTGCTCTCATTTTATAAATGAAAAAACTATGTCTCAGCTGGGTAAATTCACGTGTTGAGGGTTGTACTGAAAATACATCATACGATTGTTTACATAATGGTGATAGCTGAAGCTACAGTAGTAGATGTGGATTCTGAGGAAGATGATGAGGGGTAGGGTAAGAAAGAGGAGAGGAGAGGAGCGGAAAGGACAACAGGTGGAAGTGGTCAGCTTGGGCTGCCATAACAAAATACCGTAGACTGTAGGGCTTAAACAACATGAATTATTTTTCACAGTTCTGGAGGCTGGGAATTCCAAGATCCAGGTGCTAGTCAATTTCACTCTCTAGTGACAGCCCTCTGTCTGGCTTGCAGACAGCCACCTTCTTGCTGTGTCCTCATATGAAAGAAAGAAAGTGAACTGTGGTCTCTCTTTCTCTACTTATAAGGACATTAATCCCATCATGAGGATTTCACACTCATGATCTTATCAAAACCAAATTACCTCCCACAGGTCTTATCTCCTAGTACCATCACCTTGGGAGTTAGGGCTTCAACATATGAATTTGGGTGGTGGTGGTGGACAGAGTTGAGTCTATAGCAGAAAGGAAGGGAAGGAAAGAAAAGGGAAGGGGAGGGGAGGGGACTAATTGAGAGTAGAACTTGGGAGAATGAAGCAAAGGTGCCAGTGGAGACAGAAACAATTATTAGAGGAGTGCAATGCCCTGGAGGATGTGGCAGGGAAGAGGCTTCCAGGGGGAAGGGGCAGCACCAAGAGTGTTCAATGCCACTGAGTCACTTCTGTAGATGAGTCACATGGAAGTGCCTAGATGTTGGATCTGATTACCTGGGACATTTCAGAGTAGTTGCAACTGGCAGAGTGGTGGGGGCTGAGGACAGACAGTAGAGGACTAAAGCTGAGAGAACAGAACACAGGTGGATGCAAAGGTTTGGTGGAGACTGGACAGAGGGGACAGGGAAGATCTCTGGTTGGTTGAAGAGAACAAATTTGGGATGGGGGATACTAAATAATTCTGAACGATTGACAGGAAGGGGGTAGTACAGAAAAGACTGAGGGTTTCAGCAATCCAGTGAGTACAAGTGGTGAATAAGTAATGGAGTGAGCAGCTGGAGAGTTGAAAGGAGGCAGGGCTGAGAGCAGAGTCAGAGAGCCTGGCTTTGGGCAGACGGATGTGTGTGATGCAATGAACACAATGCAGGTTTCAGGGAATTACAGACTTGGTTCTTGGTTCTACTACTTACTATGATCTTATTCCAGTCGCTTAATCTCTGTCAGCCTCATTCTCCATACCTGGAAAACGGGGGTAATGAGAGGACCTATATCTTAGGGTAGTTGTGAGAATCCACTGAGATAGTGAACAGGAACGCACCCAGCACAGGGCATGGCATCTAGTGGGCGTTTGATAAAGTGACAATAAATAGAAATGCAGAGATATTGGGAGGTGTGAAATTGAGTTAACACATATGAACTGGGCTCATAGTTCAACAGGCAGCCTAGATTGCCTGGATTGGATCCCACAGGGCCCTGGTCTTTCTTCCTTGTTATATAAGGACTCTAATCTTATCATGGTGGCACCATCCTTCTGACCTAATCTAAACCTAATCACCTCCCAAAGGCTGCACCTCCTAGTACCATCACATTAAAGGTTAGGGCTTCAACATATGAATTTTGGTTGAGGCGCAATTCAGTCTATAGTGGAAGGTGTGTTAGTGCTACTCACCATGTTTTTTTTTTTCTTTTTTTCTTTTTTTTTGAGTCAGAGTCACTCTATTGCCCAGGCTGAAGTGCAGTGGTACAAACACAGCTCACTGCAGCTTCAATCTCCTGGGCTCAGTGAATCTTCCTACCTCAGCCTGCCAAGTAGCTGGGACTATAGTCATGTGCCACCACTCTCAGCTAATTTTTAAAAAACTTTTTTAGAGACAGGGTCTTGCTATGTTGCCAAGGCTGGTCTCAAACTCCTGGGATCAAGCAATTCTTCCACCCTGACCTCCTCAAGTGCTAGGATTACAGGTGTGAGCCACTGTACCCAGTCTCACCAGTACTGATTATCCCTTTCCTCCTGGGCTTAGAGTAGGACTAAACTTTTCTCCTTTCTTGAAGTTAGATGTGGGCATGTGACTTGCCTTGGCAAATATAGTACGAAAAATGCTTCTAGGTGGAAGCATTACTGGTTCTCAACTCTCCAGTTCTCTTTTCCTCTGACTTATCAAATGGGGAGAACTTATTGATAATGGAGGTGCAATGCTAAGCCACCAAGCGGAGGAGGACAGTTGCCTTTGACAGTCACCCAGACCTGCAGTAGACTGTGTGGGAAAGAGACAAGCTCATTCCCTTTTAACCCACTGAGATCTTGAAATTGTTTGGTATTGGAACATAATCTGGCATATCTGGATTTATATGCCCCCAAAAGTGAAAGCAAATTGTCCTCTAATTTAATACCTGGTAATGTCTTTGAGGATACAGTATGAAAAGTGAGCTTAAAGTTAATGTGACTGGTTTTTAACAACTTGCTAGAATTTATAATCTCTGAAATTAATGTTCTTGTCTTCAAAGTAGTCACTGTGGGATTATGTAATAATTTAATGATGTACAAAACAGTTAAGAAATTCCTTTTACAACCCAACCTCAAAATTGATTAATTTCATCATTTGCTATATGCTTGGCACTGGGGATACAGAGATGAAAAGCTGTGTTCTCTCCCCTTCAAGAGTTCACAGTATTGTAGCAGGAAATATATAAGTGATCTAAAGTGTCCCAATGTATGCTAGGACCATAGGTGAGGGAAGAGGTCAGTCCTACCACGAGATTCACAAAAGCTCCATAGAGAAGAGGTGACTAGGCATTCACTAGACAGAGAGATTGGGGTGGAGGGGACAGATAGATTGGGGTAGAGGGACCAACAGGAGCAAAGGCATGGAGGGTTGATGTAGCCTGGCCCATTTGGATAGGTGCGAATGCTTCTGTGTGTCTGCACCCTAGTGTAAGAAGGTGCCGCTGGAAGACATGAAGATAAGCAGGGAAGGGGTAGATCATGAAGGGCCTGCTATGCCACACTGAGGAGTTTGTACTTTAGTCTAAAGAGAGAGAGAACCAATGATGGGTTTTAAGCAAGCAAGCCACATAATTTTTTTCTTCTTTTGGATGGGAATAGAAAAATACACTTACTATTGTGACAGAAAAATATTGCTACGTACAGTCTCACTTACCTTCTAAGAACTGTGAATTCCAATCACTAATGAGTCCATTATTGATGGGTTAAATGTGATCGATGCAAGTTTGGAGCTGCCTGAATAGAATCAAGTGCTCTGCATAAAAGAGAGAAGGGGAGGAAATTAGTTCATGGTTAGGGAAAGAAAGCAGAAAAGGAAAGGGAGAGAGGGTGATAGAGAAACTGAAGACAAAGATGTCTAATGGAGATTTTGTATTAATGTGGTTGATGTTTGGTGTCCTATATAAACTCTCTTTTCTCTACAGGATTGCCACCCACATCTACCTTGCTTACCTGTGCTTTGTGGAGAGGATTTGCTATTTAGAGATGCAGCGAAGTACTGATTGTTACTTCAAGGTTGATGTGGGGCAAAATAAACAGAAGTCACACCTGGAGACAACCAGTGTCTAGGCTATATAGTGTAGACTCTGGCTTGTCCTTGTGACTTGTTTTGGCCAATGAGACAACAGAAAACTTGATGCCAGCAGAGACCTGGAAAGATGCTTGCTTGCACCTGTGTACTTTCTCCCTTGCTCTTCTGCCCTCACCATAAGACTATGTATGGGCTAGACTTTTGAATAGTGAGAAACATGTGGCCCAGTCACCCCAGTTGCCTCAGCTGACAGCCAGCCAACTTCCAGGTATGTGAAGTGAGCTCACCTGAGACCAAAACTATCCAGCCAGGCCCAACCAAGATCAGAAGAACTGCCAAGCTGACCTGGAGGCTCATGATGACAAATGAGTGGTTATTGATTTTTTACCACTGAGTTTCGGGGTGATTTGTCACACAGGATTGTTGTGACAATGGGTAGTTGACACACATGTAGTAAAAGTAACCCACCCAAAGAGCTAGTACTGCCTCTGCCATGGTCAGAATAGTGAGGAATCAGGAAGCTGCCACTTTAACCGTTGGCTCCAAATTCCAGTTTCTAGATTCGTAGGTGTTGAAAGCAGAACACAGGCCCTCCATTGTGCTAGCGAAGATTGTAGCATAGGCAGTGTGGTCCTGGGGCTAGCGGTTCAAAACCTTCTTCTGCAGAAGAAAAAAAAGAGAGGCACCTGTGTTTGTTTAGCTGGAAATCAATCATGGCTTTCAAATACCTCAACATTTCTTACTCTTCTGAAAAATGTTACCTTGACTCCTGTGGTTTCGAAGTTCGAGTCTCTCTACGTCTTTAATGGTCTGTGTACTGGTTTCATGTTTTTGTCCTATTTTTGCATTATGCTTAAGCTTAACACACATTCCATGTTACGTAGAAGTAGTTATGAATCCCAAATCAGAGTATCATGACAATACCGAATTGTAGAGCTTAAAGAGACCTTTGTGCATCACTAGTAAGGACATCAGTACAACTCACTCTTACAGGTTGGACTTTGTCCTCAGGTCCTCCCGAACATTCTCTCTTGCTTAACGTTCCCACGTTTTTTGTGTGTGACAGGGTGAGATGAGGAAAGCCTTGGGAAGCTCCCTAAAGCACCACATTGTAGTGTCAGATTCAGATTCTAGGAATCCAGTTCTCAAATACCACATGTAGGTGTAATATGGTTTGGATTTGTGTCCCTGCTCAAACATGTCGAATTTAAAGCTCCAGTGTTGGAAGAAGGGCCTGGTGGGAGGTGATTGGATCATGGAGGTGGGTTTCTCCCCTGCTGTTCTCATGATAGTGACTGAGTTCTCATGAGATCTTGTTGTTTAAAAATGTGTAGCACCTCCCACTTCTCTTCCTTCTGCTCCGGCCACATAAGATGTGCCTGCATCCCTTTCACCTTAGGCCATGATTGAAAGCTTCCCGAATACTCCCCAGTCATGCTACCTCTACAGCCTGTGGGACTGTGAGCCAATTAAAACTCTTTTTCTCATAAATTACCCATTCTCAGTTATTTATAGTAGTGTGAGAACGGACTAATACAAGGTGAACGCTTGACACAACCAATCCCAAATGTCCAAATTCAATTTCAGTTCAGTCCCTCTAGTTGTGACTAATGTATCTCCTTAAACTTCACAGAAGATACTTATTTTCCTACCTTTTGTATTTTACAGAATTTATTCAGGGCTCCTTTCTTGTACTCTACTTAAGTATGGACAAAACGCTCTTGAAATTTCAGGCAGAATAGTAATTTACATGAGAATGTCCTTAATTATAGGAAATGTATACTGAAGTATTTTCCTGCAATTTACTTTTAAAAGGTTCAGCAAAAATAAAATGTATACATCTATTATTTGTCTATGTAATACAAATATGGCAAAATGTTAACAATTGTTGATCTAAGTAGAGGGTATGTGGGTTTGCGTTGTCTAATTCTTTGAACATTCTTGTTTAAAAAATTTGAAAAAAATTCTATAAAGAAACTTCTGGCCTAGGTGGCTCCACCAGAGCTTTTCCACACGGTCAAATAACCTAATTATATATGCAGAGTAACTAATGTTTCAAGTAACTTTTGAACGCAGCACTCAGACTGTAAATACTTAATAAGATAAATTCTAAGGACAAGGAACCACAAAGACGTCTTAACTTTCCTCATTAGGTTTATTGTTAATTGTATTTTATTTTGAAACAATTTTATGCATATCATAGGATAAAGCAAATACGTATATTAATGTTTTTAGGAACCAATATTTTCACTTCAAGAGAAAATAGTCAGAAATATGTTATGTTGATGGGAGATACCTAGAGATTCTTGAGATTCAAAGTGGTTTGTTTCCAGGTGAGCACATAAGAATCACCAGCTTTGACACTGCAGGTTGAGAACTATGGCAACAACTTCCATGACCTTTGTTCACCAGGCTCTTCCAACAGATATGTGGGTCTCTATTCCCTTGTATTAAAACCTTTTATACTTGGAATACATAGAGTGGCTCCTGTTTTCCTGACCAAACTCTGATTAATAGAGATGGCCTATTTTAGTTGTGGTTCATCCATACCCTAACTTAGAGCCCTTTAGAGGCTTGGCTTCGGGTGGATTGGGTTTGCTGCAGCACTCCTTACCTTGAGTGGGACCTGGGCCTTGACTTCTCTGCACCTTGCCCCTTGAGGCCATAGAACTGATGCTTAAAGTATTCAATACCAGCAAATATTCACAGAATAAAAGCGATGGCTCAGTCCATTTGGGCTGCTATGACAGAGTACCACAGATTGGGTGGATTAAACAACAGAAATTGCTTTCTCACAGTCCTAAAGCCTGGAAGTCTGAGATCAGGGTGCCAGCCTGATCCGTTGTGCCCTCTGCCAAGCTGAATAGTGCTGACTTCTCCTTGTATCCTCATATGGCAGAGAGAAGAGAGAGCTCTCTAGGATCTCTTTTATAGGGCAACACTCCCATTCATGAGGGCTTCACCCTCATGACCTAACTGCTTCCCAAATATCCCACCTTCTAATACCATCACTTTCAGGATTAGGATTTCAACATACGAATTTGGGGGCGTGGGACACACACATTCACTTCATAATGAGTGGCTTTGGTGTTCTGATGATATTCAGCCTACTTCTCTGGGAAATTTGACTTGGCAGCTCCCACACTCTCACTTTTTTTTTTTTTTTTTTTGAGACAGAGTCTCTCTGTAACCCAGGCTGGAGTGCAGTAACGCGATCTCGGCTCACTGCAACCTCTGCCTCCCAGGTTCAAGCGATTCTCCTGTCTCTTTTAATCACGGAAATATTTTAAAGGAGATGTTTCCGTATTTTATGCAGCATTTTTTTGTTATTTTGGGCAGGAGGCTTCATTTGAATAACCTAGCCTGTCACCAAAGGAAATGGAAGCCCTCAGAAGCTCTTAAACGGTAATCCAAGGAGGTTCTACAGGGTTATGCTAATGAAAAGAATTTTGTGCACCCTGGAAAACCAGTGGAAGGGATCTATTATATATAAGGCAACAGGCGTTTTCAGAGCCTCTCCATTTAAAGCATTTATACAGCTCTCATTCATGATACTATCCTTTCTCATAATAATGACTTTAAAAATTCAGTACAGTAAGGTTTCAATTCCTTGCACTTATAAATTTAATTAATTCATAGGCACCCTGAAACACATCAATGGGTCTCAATAGAAGAAGTTGTCACTTAGAAAATATCTAGGCCACTCGACTCTGGAAACAAGCCCACAGAAAGGGAGCTGAAAGAAATGGGCAGATGTGTTTTATACACTTGTTGGCCACTAGGAATGCTACAGCCCGGCAAGCCAAAATGCACTTGTTCATAGTTTCAGATTGAGCTAAGTTGCCGTCTTCCTGCTGCATCTATACTTGAGAAACACAAAGTAAATTGACGTGGCACTAGCCTAAAATAACTGTTTCCTGTTGAATTTACTTTCTTGGATCTCGAAGATGAGAAGAACAGAGTGTGAAATTGAGCTTATTCACATGAACAGTTCCTGGAGTTCCAAGCTGATTGGAAGTTAATTCTTCAGCCAGAGAACTCTCTCTTTGCATCTTTCCTACCCTTTTTGACAAGAAAGTAAGTGGAAATTCACAAATCTTATTGTCAGAATGAAGACTCCCCCTTTAAGTTTTCTCTCCTGCATCTTGCATCTCCATGGATTATAATCTTAAGAAAACAGGGGCTGCAAATACAACTTGGGTATTCTTCCCTCTAATATTGTAACAGAAGGAGTTCAGGAGAGAAGTCGAGGAGATTTTATTGATAGAATCTCACATGAGTATTTTCAAAGGATATTTTGGGTGAGGACCCAGAAAATGAGATAAGATGATTCTTCTAGGCTGAAAGGATACTATTTTTCAAATGACTTTTAAATGTAAATTTCACCACTTAGTCTTTTTGCATGACATGGTCATTGTAGAAGAGTTAGAAAATACTGCCAAGTAAGAAGAAATAGGAGACATATGGTTAATGACAACCAGCATTTATTGAACGCTTACCACAGGCCAGATACTGTACTACATCTCATTTAATCCTTAAACCAGTATGATGACTTTAGCACTCATTAAGTCCATTTCACAGGTGTAGAGAATGGAGTCCAAGGTCCTACAGTTAAGAGGCAGTGGAGTTGAGATGTGAATATAGGCAGTCTGAGTCTGGAGCCCAATTGCTTACCATTGTGCTTCTATATTTTTATTCCAAGTGCTGTCACTTAGATAAGCAACTGATTACAGAGGAATCAGAGTCAAGGATCTGAATTTCAGCTTTGGCTTAGTCATTAATTAACTGTTAGAGCCTAGGCACCTTGTTTAGTCTCTTTCTGAGACACTTTCAAAGGCTCTGTTTCCATTAGTATAAAATCAAAGTTTCTTAGTCTGGCATTCAAGATCCCTATTCAATTCTGGTTTGTCTACTGTTCTGGAATTTCAAATCCACTTGAACTTTCCTTGCTTTTACTCTACTAATGCTTTGGGGTTGATTTGTTATATCCTGACTTATCCCTAAGCAAACCATTCCCTCCACCTACTTCTTAGCTCTGATTAGTTTACTCATTATTCATGAAAAAAACATTGAGTGCCTACCATATTCCAGGTGCTGGGCTAGATACTAGAACCATAACAATAAATAAGGTGGCCAACATCCCAGGTCTCAAAGTACAGAAAAAAATGAAGGCTAAATGAAATAAACAAAACAAAGCCATTAGGATTACAAGTTATGATTAAGTGCCATGAAGGAAAAAATAACAGAGGAACCTGCTTTAGATGGGATGATCTGGAAGAGTTTTTCAGAAGAGGTGACATTTAAACAGAGCTATAAAGAATGAGAAAGAGCCAACATGGTTACAATTGGGAGAGGAGCATGTGAGGAAGGAAACAGCAAATGCAAAGCCTTGAGGGAAAAACAAGCTTGGTTTTGTGTTATGGACCAAACAGAAGGCCAGTGTGGCTATAGAGCAGAGTGAGCAAGGACTAGAGTGAAAAAACGTGAGGCTAAAAAGTTAGGCAGGACCAGTTCATGCAAGGCACTGTAGGCCAAGGCAAGCAGTTATTGGTTTTGCTTATTAATAAAATTAAAAGCCATTTGACACTTCATATAAAACTGAAAGGCAAGTAGTTCTTGGTTTGCTTATTAATGAAATTAAAAGCCATTGAAAACTTTCAAACAGAGGATTAGTATAATCTGCTTTGCTTTTTGAAACAACAGTTCACATGTACAAGGTGGTTTTGGGAGACTTGGAGGAATAAAAAGACATCTTACCAAAACTGACTCAAGAAGAAACAAAAATCCTGTATTTTCTTATAAGCATTAAATATATTGAATCTGCTTTTAAAAATCTTCCTGCAAAGAAAAACTCCAGGCGACTTCATCAGTACATTCTACCAAATATTCAAGAGTAATAGCCGGGTATGGTGGCACACACCTTGAATCTCAGCTCTTCTGGTGGTTAAGGCACGAGAATTGCTTGAACTCAGGAGGTGGAGGTGGCAGTGAGCCGAGATCGCACCACTGCACTTTAGCCCAGGTGACAGAGAGCAAGACTCTGTCTCAAAAGAAAAAAAAAAGAAAGAATTCCAAACTTATCCAAATTTCTCCAGAGAATAGAGAATAGGAAAAGTGGACATTTCTAGCAAATTTTATGAAGCTAACCTTGATAACAGAATCTGAAAAGGAAACAATGAAAAAATCATAGGCCAACTTCATTCACAAACATTGGTGCAAAAGTCCTAAACAAAATATTAGCAAATTGAAACTAGCAATGTTTAAAAATATAATAACCAAAAATTGAGTTCATATTAAGAATACAAAGTTGCTTTAACACACACACACAAAATAAATTGATGCAATTCTGCCACCTGGGCAAATTCAAGGAGAAAAATCTGATGTAATCTCAATAGATGGAAGATGACAGTTCTCCCTTAAGTCAATCTACAATTTTAATATGATTAAGACTTATTATAAAACTGTAGTAATTAAGACAGGGCAGTATTTTCACAGGGAGAGACAAATAATCCAATGTAATAGAATAGAGCACAGAGAGATACATACTGTACACGTTTTGACACTTCATATAAAACTGAAATGGCATGAGAAGTATGCATTTTTGATTAATAATGCAGTGAAACCTGGGTATAGGACAAAAATGAAAATTGATCCCTACAACACACTATATATAAAAATCAACTTTAGGAAGATAAAGAACCAAAATGTGAAAAAGCAAAACTTTTAGAATATGGGAGGCTACCTTTCTATCCTCAGGGTAGAGAAGAGTTTATAAAACAAGCAAAAAGTAGCAGAACCAAAGAAAAACATTGATAAATTCAACTACATTAAAATTAAGTACTTCTGTTTATTGAGACACATTGCAATAGAGTGAAAAGACTGGCCACAAGGGGAGATAAAATTTTGCAGCACCTATGAGCCAATAAATGACTTATATCCAGAATATATAAAGAACTCATGAAAATCAACAAGAAAAAGACAGACAATCTAATAGAAAAATTAGTGAAAGACTTAAACAGGTAGTTGATAAAAGGTGAAATTCAAACAGTCAGTAAACATGAAAAGGTACTCAACTTGATTGGAAAATGCAAATGAAAACCATAATGAGAGACCATTACACACCCATTTGATAGGCAAAAATTGAAAAGTCTTTTAGGAGTGGGAGTTCAGGCTGTGGCTAAGGAGATAGGCAAATCCGCTTTCTAAAAAGCAAACATAAAGCTAGGCTAAATAACACAAATGACCATTTTGGCACTTTAGAAATTACCCTAAGGTATACATGAATCTGAGAAGCATTTATGCTTGAAAAACTGCTTGACTTTGGGTAAGGGCATTTAAAACCTGTGGCATTCTGGCCTAGGGATGCTCCCATCTCATATCAGCTCCATTGGTGTGGAGGAGGTTCTGTCACATCTTGAGTTGGCAGCTTTTCTGCCAACGTAAAGGGGCAGGACCCATTCTATTTTGAGAAAAGGGCAGTGCCCATGCTTAGCATCACTGTCAATGGAACTGACTTCTAGAAGGTTGGCCACTGGGAGAAGGCCAGTGGCTTGGTTCTATTAGCCTGAGGTCGTGGTTGTGGTTGGGCAAATGTATTTCTTTTTTAAAATTTAAATTGTAATTTTAGATTCAGGGGGCACATGTGCAGGTTTGTTACATGAGTGTATTGCATCTGATGATCCAATCGCTGAAGTAGTGAACATAGTACCTAATAGGTAGTTTTCCAGCTCTTACCTCATCCCCTACCTCCCCGCTTTTAGAATCCCCAGTGTTTACTGTTCCCACCTTTGTGTCTATGTGTGTGTGGCCAATGTTTAGCTCCCCCTTATAAGTGAGAATATGTGGTATTTGGTTTTCTGTTTCTATGTTAATTCACTTAAGATAATGACTTCCAGCTGCATCCATTTTGCTGAAAAGAATATTATTTTATTCTCTTTTGTTGCTGTGTAGTATTCTATGGTGTATATATACCACATTCTCTTTATCCAATCCACCATTGATGGACACCTGGATTGATTCCATATCTTTGCTATCGAGAGTAGGGGTCAAATATATTTATAGCTGAGCCTGCTCACTTGCACAGCAGAGATCTCAGGAGGCCCCAAGCTAGTCAACCACTATTGGCTAACTCTGAGGCTGTGTACATGCTTATAGGCAAAAGCAACCAGCATAAAGTAAAACCAGAGTCAGGTCTGAAAACAGTCTGACTTTGAATGCCATCTTCTATTAAGGCACAGATGCACAGATGATACCGGCATGAGGGGTTTGAGCACCTCTGACCACCAAGTTATACAAATATAGAGACAATCACTAGGAAGCCAGGCTTAAAAATAAAAACAAGAGTATTGAAACATAATTGAGCAGAGGTGTCAGTGGCCACATACTTGCACTATCAAAGGTAAAAGATTTAGATTTAGCCTAAGCAAATTACCAAACAAAGAAATAAATAAGCAAAACAACAACAGAAACCTTCAGGAGAAAAGTATCAGAATACATAGTGGCTACAACACTGATCAAAAATGGCCAATTTTCAAGAAGAAAACATTACAAGACATGAAAATAAATAGAAAAATGTGACACATATCTAGGAAAATATACATCAGTGGAGACTATATCGGAGTGTCCCTAATGGTTGGATTTAGCAGACAAATAATTCAAAGCAAGTATGTATAAAGAACTAAAAGAAGCCATGTTGAAATAATTAAATGCAAGTATGACATAGATGAATCAACAAAAAGAGTCTCAATATGGAGTTAGAAATGATTTTTTAAAAGGTAATTCTGAAGCTGAAATGTGTAATACCTGAAGTGAAAAGTTTACTACAGGGGCTCAAGGGCAGATTCTGAATGGCAGAAGAAACAATCAGTGTACTTGAAGATAAACAATTTCAATAGAAATTATGCAGTACAAACAGCAGAGAAGTAAAGACAGAAGATAAACAGAGCCTTGAAGACCTATGGTACAGCATTAAGCCTATAAATAAACATATGATGGGCGTAGAGAGAGACAGGGGCATGAAAAGAGAAGAAAGGGAAAGAGGAAAAAATTATAACAATAAATAAATAAAATGGAAAAAAAAAACCTGTCCAGACACTGTGGCTCACACCTGTAATCCCAGCACTTTGGGAGGCTAAGGTGGGTGGATCACCTGAGGTTGGGAGTTCGAGTCCAGCCTGACCAACATGGAGAAACCCCATGTCTACTACAAATACAAAATTAGCTGGGCCTGGTGGTGCATGCCTGTAATCCTAGCTACTCAGGAGGCTGAGGCAGGAGAATCACTTGAATCTGGAAGGTGGAGGTTGTGGTAAGCCAAGATCGCACCATTGCATTCCAGCCTGGACAACAAGAGTGAAACTCTGTCACACACACACACACACACACACACACACACACACACACACACACAAAACAACCTGAAAAAGCTTCCCAGAGTTTCTATAGATCTAAGAACCTCAACAAATCCCCAAATAGGATAAATACAAGGAGATCCACACCTAGTCACATCACAGTCAAACTGTTTGAAAACAAAAAATTGTGACAGCAACAAGAAAAATCTCGTTGTGTACAGAGGAGCATAAATAAAATTACGAACTTTTTCATCAGAAGTAATAGAGGCCAGGAGTCAAGAGGATGATATGTTCAAAATGTTGAAGGGAAAAAGCTGTCCAATAAGAATTTTATTTCTTATAAAAGTATCCTTTGAAAATGAAGGTGAAATAAAGACATTTCAGATAAACAAAGACTAAGATAATTTGTTGTTAGCAGACTTGACTTATATTAAATCTTTAAGGACTTAAGAAAATTCTTCAGGTTGAAAGAAGGTGACAATAGCTGACAATTTGACTCCATAGGGAGAAATAAAGTATGACACAAATGGTAAATATGTAGGGTAATATGAAGGAGTTGGTAAATATATATCTTTTTTCATTTCTCCTCTTTTTAAAGAAACATAAAATTATATAAAGTGACAATTATATTGCATTGCTGGGCTTCAAATATACAGGCATGTAATATATATTACAAAGAAAGAAATAACACAAATAAAGCAAGAAATAATAAATGAAACTCTATTTTCATGTCTTGTAATGTTTTCTTCATGACAATTGGCCGTTTTTGATCAATTTTGTAGCCATTCTGTATTCTGATAGTTTTCTCCTGAAGGTTTCTGTTGTTATTTTGCTTATTTATTTATTTATTTATTTGGTAATTTGCTTAGGCTAAATCTTTCACCCTTGCATGGTGCAAGTATGTGGCCACTGACGCCTTGGCTCGATTATGTTTCAATACTCTTGTTTTTATTTTTAAGCTTGGCTTCCTGGTAGTCTTCTCCATATTTGTATAACTTGGTAGTCAGAGGTGCTCAAACACCTCATGCCAGTATCATCTGTGCATCTGTGCTTAATAGAAGATGGCATTCAAAGTCAGACTGTTTTCAGATCTACCTCTGGTTTTACTTTATGTTTTTACTACATGCTTTTGCCTATAAGCATGTACACAGTCTCAGAGTTGGCCAATAGTGGGTGACAAGCTTGGGGCTTCCTGAGATCTCTGCTGTGCAAGTGAGCAGGCTCAGCTATAAATATGTTTGCCATCTATTCTCAATAGCAAAGACACAGAATCAACCCAGATGCCCATCAACAGTAGACTGGATAAAGAATATGTGGTACTTATACACCATATGAATAGCCTAAATAACCTAAACAAAAAGTAGAGATCGTCAGATTGGATTAAAAAAAAAAAGAAGATCCAGCAGCTTACGGGAGACACACTTTAGATTCAAAGACACAAGAGGTCAAAAGGAAAATAATGGGAAAAGATAAACCATGCAAACAGTAACTGTAAGAGAGTTGGAGTGGCTGTATTAAAATCAGGCAATATAGAGCTTAAGACAAGAAATAATATTTGAGGAAAAAGATAAACATTTCATAAGGATGAGAGAGTCAATACATAAGGAAAATTTAACAATTATAAATGTAATGCACCTAAAAAACAGAAATTCAGGAGAAACAGACAATTTGACAATTGTAGTTGGAGACTTTAGTACTCTCAATAGTTGATGTCACAGTTAAAACAGAAAATTAACAATGACATAGAAAGCTTGACAAATGACATATCAACCAACTCAATTTAACTTATATTTATAGAATAGTACACCCAACAATTGCAGAATAAATATTCCTTTCAAGTACACGTGGAACACTATTTATGATAAAACATATGTTAGGCCATAAAACAAGTCTCAGTACATTGAAAAGCCCTGAAATGACACAAAATGTCTTCTGTGATCACAACATAATTAAATAAGAAATTAACAATAGAAAGAAATCTTGGAAATCTCCAAATATTTGAAAATTGAATAACACACTTCTAAGCCACCCATTGGTAAAAGAAGAAATCACAAGAAAAATTGGAAAATATTTTGAGTGGAATGGAAATGAAGACGTAACATACCAAAACTTATGGGATGCAACCAAAGCAGTGCTTTATGGGAAAATTATGAATTTAATTGACTATACCATAAAATGTTATAAAAGAGAGTCAAATCTATCATCTGAATTTATACAATGAGAATCTAGAAAAAGAGGAGCAAACTAAATGCAAGGCAAGCAGAAGGAAATAGTGATTAGAGTGGAAATCAATGAAAGAGAAAACAGAAAAATATTAGAGAAAAATCAATAAAACCAAAAGTTGATCTTTGAAAAGACCAACAAAATTGACAAATCTTTAGCTAGTCTAACAAAATAAAAGAGGAAGAGAGACCTTACTGAAGTCAGGAATGAAAGAGAACACACTATTGACCCTACAGACATTTAAAGGACTATAAGAGGGTGTGTTAGTTTCCTAGGACTACTATAACATATTACCAAAAACTGGGTGGCTTCAAACAACATAAATATATTCTCTCAAAGTTCTGGAGGCTAGGAAGTCAAAAATCAAAGTTTCAGCAGAGCCACACTCTTTCCAAAAACTCTAGGAGAGAATCTTTCCTTGCCTTTTCCAGCTCCTGGGGGTTTCTGGCAAGCCTTGGCATTCCTTGGCTTATGGCAGCATAACTATAACCTCTGTCTTCACATGGCCTTCTCCACTGTGTGCATGTCTCCTCTGTGACATGTGGCCTTCTTATAAGGACAACAGACACAGGATTTAGAATGATATCATCTTGCTCTGTGGCCTTGTGACCTGCAGGTATTGGGACATCCACTGCTAAGATGCCAGAACCCCCTGGAAGCCTAGAAATGGTATTGCTGTCTCTAAGCCAGATTT
The DNA here is from genome assembly GCA_963574635.1 of Cheracebus regulus. NCBI lineage: Eukaryota > Metazoa > Chordata > Mammalia > Primates > Pitheciidae > Cheracebus > Cheracebus regulus. The sequence goes on along the minus strand of CAUYQU010063706.1, from coordinate 3,153 downwards.
GATCACCTGTCTGGAGCAAGAAAATGAGCCCTGGAATATCAAGAGATAGGAGATGGTGGCCAAACCCCCAGAAATTGGAGGACTTCCACCAAGATGGCTGAATAGTAACAGCTTTGGTGCACAGCTCCTAGTGAAAGAGATGCAGAAAGTCAATAATCTCCACATCTCCAAATGAGGTAGCAGATTCACTTCAATGGGACTGGTTGGACAGTGGGCATAGCCCAAAGAGGGCGAACTGAGGCAGAGCAGGGTGGTGCTCCACCAGGGAATTGTATCTGACCAGAGGATCTGGGGCTTCCCCCTTCTGGCACACCAGTCCAGATACTGTGCTTTTCCCAAAGCCTCTGCAACCTACAGACCAGGAGATCTTCACCAGGCTGAACAGCACCTGAGTTACCTGCCCTGACCGGCACTGCAGATTGTCGACACAGATCTAGGCGGATGCATTGGCTGGACAGGAGAGCCTGCAGGATGAAGCTACTGGGCCCCCAGAGATAGGGGGTGCTAAAAGCAGGGAGACAGGTGATAGGCTAGGCAGGTCCCTCCAGACACAAAGTCCAGCAAGCTGAAGTCCTCTTGCTTGAGGGTTTCGCAGCCAGCACATCAGTTTTGCAGCCAGCACATCAGTTTGGAAGGATAGAGCTTGGTGGTGGGGAAGGGCATGAGCCATTACAGAGGTGAGCCTAATCTCCCTGTGTAAACAAAAGGCACAGGAAGCCTAAACAGCAGCCAGACTGAGTCCGTGGCAGCCCAGCAGCATCTCTATAGGCAGACAAGTGACAGACTGCATCATCAAGCAGCTCCCTGAGATCAAAGCTAGATAAATCCATGAAGATGGGAAGAAACCAACACAAAAAGGATGAAACCATCAAAGACCAGAACGCCTGTCCTCCTCCAAGGGATCACAACTCCTCACCAGCAAGGGAACAAAACAGGATGGAGAATGAGTTTGACAAATTGACAGAAGCAGGCTTCAGAAGGTGGGCAATAACAAACTTCTATGAGCTAAAGGAACATGTTCTAACCCAATGCAAAGAAACTAAAAACCTTGAAAAAAGGTTAGAGAAAATGCTAACTAGAAAACCAGCTTAGAGAAGAACATAAACAACTTGATGGAGCTGAAAAACACAGCACGAGAACTTCTCAAAGCGTACACAAGTTTCAGTAGCCAAATTGATCAAGCAGAAGGAAGGATATCAGAGATTGAAGATCAACTTAATGAAATAAAACAAGATGGCAAGACTAGAGAAAAAAGAGTAAAAAGAAATGAACAAAGCCTCCAAGAAATATGGAATTTTGTGAAAAGACCTAATCTACACTTGATTGTTGTACCTGAATATGATGGTGAGAATGAATCCAAGCTGGAAAACACTCTCCAGGATATTATCCAGGAGAACTTCCCCAACCTAGCAGGGCAGGCCAACATTCAAATCCAGGAAATACAGAGAACACCACAAAGATATTCCTCAAGAAGAGCAACCCCAAGGCACATAATCATCAATTCACCAGGGTTGAAATGAATGAAAAAATGCTGCAGCCAGAGAGAAAGGCTGGGTCACCCACAAAGGGAAGCCCATCAGACTCACAGCAGAAGCAACTACTGAGAGACATCATCACCACCAGACCTACCTTACAAGAGCTTCTAAAGGAAGCACTAAATATGAAAAGGAGCAATCAGTACCAGCCACTACAAAAATGTACCAAATGGTAAAGACCAACAATGCAATGAAGAAGTCGCATCAACTAATGGGCAAAAAAATCAGCCAGTAACAAAATGGTAGGATCGAATTCATACATAACAATATTAACATTAAATGTAAACTGCCTAAATGCCCCAATCAAAAGATACAGACTGACAAACTGGATAAAAGGTCAAGACCCATTGGTGTGCTGTATTCAGGAGACCCATCTCACGTGCAAAGACACATATAGACTCAAAATAAAGGAATGGAAGAAGATTTACCAAGCAAGTGGAGAGCAAAAAAAAAAAAAAAAAAAAAAAAAAAAAAAAAAGCAGGGGTTGCACTCCTAGTCTCTGATAAAATGGACTTCAAACCAGCAAAGATCAAAAGAGATAAAGAAGGGCATTACATAATGACAAAAGGATCAATCTAACAAGAAGAGCTAACTATCCTAAATATATATGCATCCAATATAGGAGCACCCAGATACATAAAGCAAGTTCTGAATGACCTACAAAAAGACTTACACTTAGACTCCCACACAGTAATAGTGGGAGACTTTAACACTCCACTGTCAATATTAGACAGATCAATGAGACAAAAATCAAGGATATCCAGGACTCAGATGCAGATCTGGACCAAGCAAACCTAATAGACATCTACAGAACTCTCCCCTGCACATCAACAGAATATGCATTCTTCTCAGCACCACATTGCACTTACTCTAAAATTGACCACATAATTGGAAGTAAATCCCTCCTCAGCAAATGTAAAAGAACTGAAATCATAACAAACAGTCTATCAGACCACAGTGCAATCAAATTAGAACTCAGGATTAGGAAACTCACTCAGAACTGCACAACTACATGGAAACTGAACAACTTGCTCCTGAATGTCGATTGGATAAAAAATGAAATGAAGGCAGAGATAAAGATGTTCTTCAAAACCAATAAAAACAAAGACACAACGTACCAGAATCTCTGGAACACGTTTAATGCAGTGTCTAGAGGGAAATTTATAGCAACAAATGCCCACATGAGAAGCAAGGAAAGATTTAAAATTGACACCCTATCATCAAAATTGAAAGACCTAGAGGAGCAAGATCAAAAACACTCAAAAGCTGGCAGAAGACAAGAAAGAACTAAGATCAACGAAGAACTGAAAGAGATAGAGACACAAAAAACCCTTCAAAAAATCAATAAAACCAATAGCTGTTTTTTTTTTTTGAAAAAAATCAACAAAATACTCTGCTAGCAACACTAATAAAAAAGGAAAGAAGAGCTGGGCGTGGTGGCTCATGCCTGTAATCCCATCACTTTGGGAGGCTGAGGCGGGCGGATGACGAGGTCAAGAGATCGAGAGCATCCCGGCCAACATGGTGAAACCCCGTCTCTACTAAAAAATACAAAAATTAGCTGGGCGTGGTGGTGCGTACCTGTAGTCCCAGCTACTCAGGAGGCTGAGGCAGGAG
>CAUYQU010063702.1:0-127772 GCA_963574635.1 Cheracebus regulus | reverse complement strand
TCTCAGAAAGAACTCCACACAACTACAACCATCTGATCTTTGACAAACCTGACAAAAACAAGCAATGGGGAAAGGATTCCCTGTTTAATAAATGGTGTTGGGAAAACTGGCTAGCCATGTGCAGAAAGCAGAAACTGGATCCCTTCCTGACACCTCACACTAAAATTAATGCCAGATGGATTAAAGACTTAAACATATGACCTAACACCATAATAACCTTAGAAGAAAGCCTAGGCAAAACCATTCAGGACATAGGCATAGGCAAATACTTCATGCCTAAAAGACGAAAAGCACTGGCAGCAAAAGCCAAAATAGACAAATGGGACCTAATTAGGTTTTAGAGCTTCTGCACAGCAAAATAATGAATCATTAGAGTGAACTGGCAACCAACAGAATGGGAAAAAAAAATTTGCAATCTACCCATCTGACAAAGGACTTATATCCAAAATATACAAAGAACTAAAACAGATTTACAAGAAAAAACAACCCCATTGAAAAGTGGATAAAGGACATGAACAGACACTTTTCAGAAGAAGACATATATTATGCTAACAAACCACTGAAAAAATGCTCATAATCACTGGTCATTAGAGAAATGGAAATGAAAAATACATTGAGATACCATCTCATGCCAGTTAGCATATCCGTCATTAAAAAATCTGGAGACAACAGTTGCTGGAGAGGATGTGGAGAAATAGGAACACTTTTACACGGTCGGTGGGAGTGTAAGTTAGTTCAACCATTATGGAAAACAGTGTGGCGATACTTCAAGGACCTAGGCATAGAAATTCCATCTGACCCAGCAATCCCATTACTGCGTATATATCCAAAGGATTATAAATCGTTCTATTATAGGGACACATGCACATGTATGTTCATTGCAGCACTGTTTACAAAGCAAAGACTTGGAACCAACCCAAATGCCCATCGATGATAGACTGGACAGGGAAAATGTGGCACATATACACTATGGAATATGGTGCAGCCATAAAAAATGAAGAGTTCATGTCCTTTATAGGGAAGTGTTTGAACCTGGAAACCATCATTCTTAACAAACTAACACACGAACAGAAAATCAAACACCACATGTTCTCACTCATAAGCGGGTGTTGAACAATGAGAACACATGGACATACGGAAGGGAGCATCACACTCTGAGGTCTGTTGGGGGGTACTAGGGGAGGGACAGTGGAGGGTTGGGAGTTAGGAAGGGATAACATGGGGAGAAATGCCAGATATAGGTGATGGGAATGGAGGCAGCAAACCACATTGCCATGTATGTACCTATGCAACAGTCCTGCATGTTCTTTACACCCCAGAACCTAAAATGCAATAAAATACATATACATATATATATATATATATATATATATATATATATATATATATAAATCATTTTTAACTTTTATGGGTACATAGCAGTTATATGCGTATTTATGGGCTATGTGAGATATTTTGAATCAGTCATGTAATGCATAATAATCACTCATGGAAAATGGGGTAGATATCCATCCCCTTAAGTATTTATCCTTGGTGTTATAAACAGTCCACCCTTTTCATATTGTCCCTTTTCCTTTCCATCTGCCTTGCTGGCTTTTCTTTTTTGTTCATCTCTTACACATTTGTATTTTAGAAGGAACTGGTTTACTTCTCTCCCTTTTCTCTACTTACCCTCTCAGTATAACTCCATCCACACTTGACACTTCAACCATTTTCCATAAACAGATGATGCTCAAATATGCTTCATCTGCTCACTCTTTTCACTTAAGCTGGAGAACTGTCTATTTACTACTACAGGAAGACTGGTCATTTCAGATAACTGAAACTCAACATAATGATAACTGATCTTATTTTTCTTTCAAGCTCTTGAAACGTGATCCACTACTTCAATTCTTGTCCAATCCCAGTGACCAGATGACCAAAGTAAACCCAGCTACTAAAGTCTCATTTTAAAATGTTCTCAGTCATTACGTCTAAGCAATGCCGAGTCATATTGAAACTACCTACTAATAATTTCTTACACTGTTACATCTCTCTACATCCCCATGGTTACAGTTCTAGTTCAAGCTACAATCATTTCTCGCATTTACTACCAAAGCCTTTTGACTTGTCACTACATCTACAATTTTGATGCATTTCAAACCCTTCTCTCCCCTGCAACCCAAGTACAAATTTTAAATGCAAATCTAAATTCTAAAGGTATGAAACTGTTTCTGGCACACAGCACTTATGGAAAAACACATTAAAGCTGAAGCTCACAGGGAGGGGAGCACTATACGCTGGGGTATGTTGGGGGGAAATAGGGGAGGGACAGTGGGGGGTGGGGAGTTGGGGGGAGATAGCATGGGGAGAAATGCGAGATATAGGTGAAGGGGAGGAAGGCAACAAATTACACTGTCACATGTGTACCTATTCAACAATATTGTATGTTCTTCACATGTACCCCAAAACCTAAAATGCAATAAAAAAAATAAAAAAAAAATAAAGCTGAAGCTCAGATGTTAAGATTGAACTATTAAGGATATCTACATAATTTGTTGATGTCTGTTTCTTTTTAATACTGCACAGGTTAAAACTAGACGCAAAGGTACATTTAAAAGACTTAAAATTTTACTGGATGGAACATGATGGAGGCTCATTTTTAATGTCCAAAGTGGATCAAGATCTCATTTTGGCTCAGAAAAAGGTAATTTAAAATAAAATTTGTTTAATAGAATTATTTTTATTTGAAGGGTGCCATTCTGAACCATTTACTTCACTTTCTGCCAAATATTTCTGCACTAGCATACAAAATTAAGGTTATCAGAACAAGTACACTAAGCAATTTTGGGTGTGATTTTTCATGGTTATTTTAGATATTTTATGTTTTTAGTAATGACACTAGTATCTTGAATATAAAGTATGAAAAATCAAATAAATAAATTGCTCAGAGGTAACTTAATAATTTGGTGTATATATATATGTGTGTGTGTGTATATATATATATATATATATATATATATATATACACACACACACACACATATATATCCAGTGGTTCTATGCCAATGTGGAGATGTAAATTTTAGGTAATTAAGATAATATCATATATGTAATCATTTTAGCCTGAGTTTTCTTTTAAATACTTTTATAATCAGATGAAATAATAGAACAAATTTGTATTTTTAAAAGTAAAAGCTTAAAAAAGGGAAAGAATAATAATGAGAATGGTCCTATCAAACTTTGAAAGTAATTTTTAAACTAATAATTTAATAATAATACAGATCATCACTTGGAAACAATGTAATTGTATTTCTCAGTCCTCAAGAGAATCAGTGTGATAACTCACAGTAAGAGTTAGGAAAGTATCTTAGTGAAAGTCAAATAATCTCCAAGTTAGAATCATCCAAACAGATGGAAAATCACTAGTAGAAAACTGGTTTTTCATACTTATGAATTATGAAACGTGTAAAAACTAGATGAAACTTGAGTGCTGTAAAAGATGGGTTTTGGCCAGGTGCTATGGCTCACAGCTGTAATTCCAGCATTTTGGGAGGCTAAGGCAGGTGGATCATGAGGTCCGGAGATCGAGATCATCCTGTCTAACATGGTGAAACCCGATCTCTACTGAAAATACAAAAAATTAACCAGGCTTGGTGGCACGTGCCTGTAATACCAGCTACTATGGAGGCTGAATCAGGAGAATCGCTTGAACTCGGGAGGTAGAGGTTGCAGTGAGCCAAGATCATGTCACTGGACTCCAGCCTGGGTTACAGAGCAAGACTTCATCTCAAAAAAAAAAAAAAAAAAAAAAAAAGAGAGATGGCTTTAATATTCTGTCTTTGTTTTGTGCCATCATGGAAAAATGCCTGTGACCACAACTTATAAAGAACAAAATTTATTTCCCACCGATCTGGAGGCAGGAAAGCCCAAGATCAAGGTGCTAGCAGGTTCAGTGTCTGATGAGGGCCATCTTGCTGCATTCTCTGGAGTGGAGAAACTTGGCAGAAAGATGGGAGAGACATCTGCTAAGGCTGCATGAAGTCTTTTAAAAAATGGCTGTAATCGCTTTAACTAGGGGCAGTCCTCATGGCCTAATCACCTCTTAAGGGCCCCACCTCTTAATACGCATTGGCAACACCTGAATTTTGGAGTTGATGCATTCAAGCCATAGCATATGTAGATAGATTACTGTATTGCTAGATTTGAAGATCATGCTATAAAATTACACATTATTTTTGTATCTATAGGTAAAATGTAATTCATAATGGATTATAAAATTTCTTCTAGTAATGTTTAATGATGAAAAGAGAAAATTGAGATCTTCATAATAAGCTCTAAACCTAGAAACAGATTTTGTTCCTAAATTAGCTTTTTATTCTTGTTTTTAATTTTTATTTTACTTTACATTCTGTGGTACATGTGCAGATCTTTCAGGATTGTTACATAGGTATACACAAGGCATGGTGGTTTGCTGCCTCCACCCCCCTGTCACCTACATTAGGTATTTCTCCTAATGTTATCCCTCCCCATGCTCCCTGCCCCCTGCTATCCCATCCCTAGTCTCTCAACCTCTAACAGACCCCAGTGTGTGCTGTTCCCCTCCCTGTGTCCATGTGTTCTCATTGTTCAACACCCACTTATGGGTGAGAACATGTGGTGTTTGGTGTTCTGTTCTTGTGTCAGTTTGCTGAGAATGATGGTTTCCAGATTCATCCATGTCCCTGTAAAGGACATGAACTCATCATTTTTTATGGCTGCATACTATTCCATGGTGTATATGTGCCACATTTTCTTTATCCAGTCTATCATTGATAGGCATTTGGGTTGGTTCCAAGTCTTTGCTATTGTAAACAGTACTGTAATGAACATATGTGTGTATGCAGAGATGGCTGTTGAATATATTAACTTTTTACATGTATTATGATAGCTTCACAAATCTGAATTAATAATGTCTAAGGGAAGTATTTATAGAAAATATTGTCAATAAAATCATAGAGGATTATTAACTTTGTACAGGCTATAACCCATTATAAGAGAAGTACCACCATGGACATAGGAAAATGAGAAAGATAAATTATAAAAGAATATATATAAGTGAATAATAAAAATGTAAGAAGTGTTAAGACTTACAAGTAATTAAAGAAAGAAACTAAAGAAAAATTAAGATACTATTCCTTGTTTGCTTGAGTTGATAAACCATAGAATGCTAGTGGCAAAGCAAATTCGTACTTTTCTGGGGAGCCAGAGTATAAATACAAAATTACGAAGCCAGGAGTAGGATAAAAAAAAAAAGGAAAAAAAAAAGTGAATGGAAGTAAATTACTCACACTGAATTCTTAGCCCATATAAATTACTCTCACAGCAGATTTACCTCTTCCTTTTCAGTAACTTAAGCAAAAATTTTAATAACTTAATGTATAGACTCTTAATCTTCATTACCAAATTCTCTAGCCCATTTAATATTATGATCCCAAACCCTTCTCTTTATGATATTAAACCGTATTTTTGCTGGACTGAAATTCGTGTTATGGAGAGCCAATTTTTCTAAGTGGTTTTTTAGTGAAAAAAAAAAAACACTATACAAGTGTCTCACTGTTATTGAAACTTTCTTTGCAGTGTCAGATGTGACAATGTTGCAGACCTCATCATCTACTGGCATCAGCTAGCAGGTAGAGCTATCATAGAATAGCTTAGACTGAAATAGTAGTTTAAAATAGTCACATGCTGTAAAAGAGACAGATTGAAATACATGTGAATTAACTTAGGAGTTTCATTTCATATTGGATAATTTTAGAATGGGCTCTAATGAAGATGGATGTATGGAATACAAGGCTGTATAATGCTGTTGTATGCTTGACCAGTTCGTTCAATAAGAGAAATTTATAACTTCAATATTTTTCAAGAAAGCAGTTTATAAAATTCAGATGTCAATTTCTAATTAAAAATTCAGTTTTGCCATAATATGTTCTTTTTTATTGTATGTACATAAAATCCATGGGCAATATCTTTAAAATATAAAATAAGATAAGCATGCTAACTATCACCATTATTATTCATAGACAGTATCTCAAAGAGAAATTAGAAATAAGAGGTGTGGCAAGAAAGACAAATCTATAATTATTTATAGATTAATATGTGAGTATACTCTTGTAAAACTCGAGGAGTGCTATTTTAAAACTCTTAGAATAAATGACTTCAACCTAAAAAAAGATGTACAATGAATATAAAAAAGAACATAGCTAACATATCTATCAGAAATAACCAGTTAAAAAGTAGAATGGGGAAAACAGAGAAGACAAACAGAAACTCCTATTGAATTCCTACAGACTCTAAATGTAAGAATGTAGAACCTACCAGAGAAAAATTACAGAACTTTACTAAGAGTCCTAAGAAGAGTTCTGAATAAAAAGAGAAACTAAATTTTATAGCTTGGGTTGTTGGTGGATAGATCACATAGCTTATATAATCCGTGTCACCGGGTTTACAATTATCATCCTATATTATAAAATATCTAGGCACACTACAAAATTTCATCACAGTGATAAAGGTATTTCTGAAACACAAACAGCCCTGCTGTTCTGTAATCTGCCATTGCATGAATTGGTTTATGTTTCTTTCTTTCTGTATATTTTCTGAAAAGTAGGAAGTGGAGGAACATGAGAATGAATGGCCTGTGTATCTGAGGAGGAAGGAGATAACTAGAGAAAAAAAATTCTTATATTATTCAGGGTGGGGTAAAGATGTGTGCTACCTCCACCATCCCTAAGCTATTGTCAGAAAAACACCATGTTTTAGGACAGGAAGGCGACATTTTATAGCAACTTAAAGCAAATTAGCAATTTTTATTATGGAAGTTAAGAAAATGATGTTAATCTGCTCCTGCCAGAATAGATAGCCAAAAAAAATGAAAACTTTTGATTTAAAAGAATCAAAAATGTTAAGGATTTAATATCCCAGAATTTTAATATGGCATAATTTATTTAAATATTTCTCTAAAGTTAACACATGTATATAGCAATTTGTACTTTATCCCGAGTGAGCTTTTTTGATTTTCTAGTAGAAAGCTAATAGGTGCTAACTGATGTAGGTCTGTAATTCTTTCTAAGTCAGAAGAAAAAAAGGAGTTAGGGCATCAAACGTTGCTGAGGGTATTTTATGATCCAGGTCTTTTTATCATTTCTATATTTCCTAGCAACAACTTACTTTGACCCATTTTGTAGGAAAAGATGCCAAGGCCTTGTGTGCTGTTGGATTTATTTTTTATTCACAGATTTCATTTTTAAAACAGTTATAGATTTACCAAAAGATTGAGCAGATAGTACAGAATGTCCATGGATAGTCCCTCTTTCTTGCACTACTAGGGTACATGTTTTATGACTGTTGAGCCAATATTGATATATTATTAACTAAAGTCCATACTTTAGTGTTCATATTGTACAGTTCTACAGCATTTGGCACATACATAATTGTATGTAACTATCATGACAATATCACACAGAATAGCTTTTACCACTCTAAAAACTTCTGTGCATCACTTGTTTCTACATTCTCCGCACTCGTACTGGAAACCACAGATTTTTTTTTTACTATTTGTATACTTTTGGGTTTTCTGTAATATCATATATCTAGGATCTAAATTATGTAGCCTTGTTATACTTTCTTCTTTCACATAAGCATTTAAGTTTCTTCCATGCCTTTTTGTGGCTTGGTAACTCATTTCTTTTTATCTCTGAATAATATTTTATTGTAAGTATGTACCATCATGTTTTATTTATTTACCTAGTAAAGGACATCTTGGTTGTTTCCAAATATTGTTATATTTGAACAAAGCTGTTATAATCATTTATGTGCACCATTTCAACAGACACAGGTTTTCTATTCAATTAGGTAATACCAAGGAACACAGTATTTTTTGCATTGTTAGAAACCTTGAGATTGTCTTCCAAAGTGGCTTTATTAGGATACTCCAGAAAAGGAGAAGGAATTTCTTCTGCTTCTCTGGAGTACCCTAATGTTAGTAACCTTACACACACACAGAGACACATACAGATGCACATACACACACACACACACACACACACACACACACACACACACACACATACATATAAAATACCTAATGTAGGTGATGAGGGGATGGAGGCAGCAAACGACCATGGCATGTGTATACCTACCTAACAATCCTGCATAATCTGTACATGTACCCCAGAACTTAAAGTATAATAAAAAATAATAGCTATGCTATAGGGTGGGAGGTGATATCTCATCATGGTTTTGATGTGCATTTAAGTGATGATTAGGGTTGTTGTTGTTGTTGTTTTTCATATGCCTAGGAGTCAGTTGTTTGTCTTCATTACAAAAATGTCTATTCGAATTGTTTGCCCATTTTGAAATTATTTATTAGTGATAATTCTACGAATTCCTTGTATATTTTGAATATTAACTCTATTTCAAATATATGTTTGATAAATATTTTATCCCATTCAGTCATTTGCCTTTTTATTTCACATTGTTTTCTTTGCTTTGCAAATGATTTTTAGTTTGATATAAATCAATTTGTTTATTTTTGTTTTCTTAGCCTGTGTTTTCAAAGATATACGCAAAAACATAATTGCCAAAACCAATGTCACAAGTGTTTTCTATTTTCCTCTAGAAATTTCAGTCAAGTCTTATATTTATTTTGTTTTATTTTTCATTATTTTATATTCAAAAGGTACTTGTGCATGTTGTTGCATGAATATATTGTGTAATGGTGAGGTTTGGGTTTCTAGTGTACCCATTACGCAAACAGTGAACCTTTAATCTAATAGGTAATGTCTCAGCCCTCATCTACCTCCCACCATTCCCCATTTGGGAGTTGCCAGGTTCAATTACTTCCATCTACTTGTCCATGTATATCCATTGTTTACTTCACACTTATAAGTGAGAAACAGACTTTCTGTTTCTGAGTTATTTCACTTAGGATAATGGCCTCAAGCTAAATCCATGTGGGTGCAAAATACATGATTTCATTTTTTTGTCTGTATACTATTCTGTGGTGTTTATATATCACATTTCTTTATTCAGTCAACCATTGATAAAAATTTAGGTTCATTTAAACCTGTGAAATGCTATGCAATTGCTGGGGAGTGATTTACTTCCAGTTATGTGGACAACTATATTTAAACAGCCACTGATGTGTGCCATTTTCTTGGTAAGATCTATTTCCATTTCAGAATTCCTTTTTAAGTGCCCTAACATCATTAACACTTCAAATGTCTTTGCATCATTTTTATCCCTTAGAGAGTGGTTATTTTATCTTTTTCAGGTAATGTCTCTGCCACTCTAAGAAATGAATGGATCTACTGTGCAGATACTAAGATGCACTACTTTAGATTAAAAACTACTTTAAGCCAAGAGTCACACAAATATAAAGCCCTGATCACACGGAAATAATCATCAGAAATCAGACTTTCAAAAAATGTAAAGAAAAACATTATGGCTTTCTCTTCCAAACACTGAATATGTACCTCTGAGACCTATTGAGTTATTTATGTGTCCCAATTTCTTGCATTTCCTCCTGAGGAAGAGGGGAGGGCAAAGATGCAATGTAACAATGCAGCAAAATTAGGAGAAGTCAGAATATTTTACAGACCATCACCAGAAATACATGTGGTGTAAAGTGTCACTGAGATACTACTAAATTATCAAAGCAAGGAAGGCATTTCAGTAAATTATTCAGGTGATCTAAATAAAGAGAATTATATTTTGAATTATAAAAATGCAAACGTTCTCCAAATGATTTTCTTTTTTTAAAAAAAATATATTTTTTTCAGAGACAAGATCTTGCTCTATCTCCCAGGCAAGAGTGCAATGGCATAATCATAGCTCACTGTAGCCTCAAACTCCTGGGTTCAAGTGATCCTCCCACCTCAGCCTCCTGTGTAGCTGGGACTACAGGTGCACACAGCCACACCCAGCTAACTTTTTAATTTTTTCTAGAGACAAGTTCTCACTATGTTGCTCAGGTTGGTCTTGAACTCCTGGCTTCAAGCAATTCTGCCTCGGCTTCCCAAAGTGCTGGGATTACAGGCTGTCAGCTACCCTGCCTTGCCCAGATTTTCAAATTTGGTATAATTTTGGAGAAATCTGGAAAAATTCAACTGGTACTGAATCATCAAGAGCCAAGAAAACATAAAATAAAAAAATGATTGGGCAGGATTTGGTACTATCAAGAACTAATAATAATGGGACAGTTGTTTAAACCATGTAAGTCAGAACCTTATTACACATTCTAAATAGCTAAATGTGAAAAATAAACTTGGAAAATATCTGCAGTATGTATCAAAAGGTCAATATTCTTAATATGCATAATTATCTCCATCAAAGTCATGGGTACATACAAATAAAAACACAAGGTAGAAAGGACAATTCATAAATGAAGAAACAGAAAAAACCTTGAAGTTATTACATTTCCAATAAGAGGTAAATTACAGTATGTTCAGTTAATGAAATATCAAACACGAACTATTCATAACAAATCATCAGTGAATAAGTTACAAAAAACATGTATCATGATCCCAATTTGGTTTACATAATCAGGAACAGTGCCCCAGGCTTATAGGTTTATGTTATTTGTATTTTCCAAAAAGTCTACAGTTAACGTGTAATTTTTTCTGATTATAAAGCTATTTTAAAACAATAAATGCTGCTTTATATCTAATGCTTCACTAGGACTGATACCTCAAGAACCTAGAGCTGGTGGAATACAGAACGTTCAAACCAAACAGCACCACTTTTTCTGTTTTAAGTTCTAACTCTTTGTTGGAAGAACATAATCACCTCAGGCAGCAAAACATACTTTTACCCCTTCCCAGTTGAAAGATTAGGCTTTGATGCCATTGCTGATTCATTCTCTGAGGGGCACAGCTTTCCACCTCTTAGCATTCTACAGACCCCTCCTGAAGGGGCTGAGGGGGCAGGAAGAGTGAACAGGTACCTAGGTGATTACAGAAACATTCATGGCCGAGGGGCCTCAACACTAGCTTATTGTATATATTGGCAAGGAAACCAAGGTTGTAGGCATTGTCATCAGGCTTCAGAATGGACAGCCATTTAGGTTCTCTATTGATTCCAAGTCGAATGGGCTCCTGATCATCACAGTACTTGGCAGACAGTTGTATTAGAACACCAAGGTCAAATTCAAATGACTAAATAAGAGCATGCAATTGAAGACTGTCTTTATTAATTTAACTAGGATTGGTTCTCAGTAAAAACAAAAGGAAAATAAAAACCAAAAAAGACAAGCAAATTAATGAAGTATGGTGTATTTTTTAAGTTTAAAAAAAATGACATTAGAAACCTAGAGTAGTCATACAGAATTTCTGTAGCTCAGATCAGTCTCAATCACATGAGACAGTAAAATATTTTAGAAACACTAAGATGGTTCACTCTTCAAAGCCATCCTTGGAAACACAAGCCAAACATTCTCAAACATTTCCACTAAAACAATCCTAATAGAGAAAAGTGAACACGGACCCAGGGAATTTGAACTGGTTCTCAACTGGCTAAAATTTGCAGAATATTTCTTCAAGGGTCATATTTTATCTCAATACTGTTCTATTTCCTAATAGAATGTTTGTTTTGATGTAAACATAAATGCTCCCTAAATTACTAAGATTTGCCACCCTTTATCCTGTGGTTTTATATCCTCCCAGGCATACACTGGAGGTTCTGTGGGATGTATATTTATAATACCAAATACATCAGCCTTGCTCTTTGCCACACACTAGTCTAAGCACCTTTTTACTAATAAATATCTCGTGTTAAACTTTTTAAATACTAAAGCACACTTAATCTTCACTATTACCTGTTATTATTATTCTCATTTCACAGATAAGGTAACTGAGGAAGAGAAGTGTTAAGGTCATCCCCCTAGTAAGTGGTGGGGTGGGGATTTAAAACTGGACTCATAGCTCAGTTTGAGATGCAAGGCTATAGGATGAGGGCAGAATTACATGGTCAAATTCCAATTTTATGCTTACAGACTCTGCATTATCAACTTTCAGAATGTGATGGAAGTCATGTTTGGTGTGATCTAAGTGGATTTGGGCCAAACCTTTAACTCCTCTAGAAATGAATCCCCTCTATGGGAACTGGGATGTAGGAAGCATACTGCTTCCTTCAAGGCAGGGCTCATGCTAGATTGAAAGCATCCAGGCCATTGGAAATCCCTGCTCCTCAACTGTCTTTGGTGTCAGGCCTGGTTTTAAAAACAGATTGACTTGTTCTGGGAGTGCTTCTGTAGCTCTGCCCTAAAACACTGGCTTCCTTGCCCTAGAGTGCTACTTCATCCGTGTGGATAAAGGAGATGACCACAATTCTCTATTAAACCCTGTTCAAAAAGAATAGGTACCACTGCTGTGGATGTGCATTTGGATAAGAGGTCTTTAGGGACATCTAATTTTAAAAGAATTACCATATACAGCAGAGTTTAATAAGAGACGTGTTTAGGCAAATAGCACTGTCATACTAAACAATGAAATAACAGGCAACGCTAACATTCAAAACAGATGATGTTTCAAAAGTTCATTTGTTAGGCAGTTGTTTGAAACTCTGGATGAGCTGGTTAGGTTCCAGATCAGCATACAAAAGTCAGTTTGGCCCAGCATTATACACAAGGAACTATTAATATTCCAAGTATAATACTCTGAATAGTTCCATTTTTGTTAGATTTTGAGATGTCAGAAATTTGTCAAGGACTTTCAACTTCCAGCTTCTAAGCCCATTTATAACCACTATCTCCTATAGGAAAACGCATTTAGGTCACCACAAACAAGCCAGATAGGACCTTCTCTACGAGGTTAGAGCACAGTTGTTACTTTTAATTGACTTTCTGTCTCAGCATTTGGAAAAGGGATTCCGCAGTCCATTTATGCTCCAAGTGAACAGGGAATAAAGGGGAAGCAGGTGTCACGCTTGGAAAGGTCCAGATTCCCTGGAAATCTCCTAGTGTAAGGGTCCTCAACCCCTGGGCTGTGGGCCAGTATGGGTCTGTGGCCTGTTAGGAACCCGGCAGCACAACAGGGGGTGATCAGCAGATGAGTGAGCATTACACCTGAGCTCTGCCTCCTGTCAGATCAGGGGCAGCATCAGATTCTCATAGGAGCTCGAACCCTATTATGAATTGCACATGCAAGGGACCTACGCTGCACGCTCCTTTGATCTGAGGTGGAAGAGTTTCCTCCCAAAACTATCCCCCTTCTCCACACCCCCCTCCACCGCTGTCTGTGGTGCCAAAAGCGTTGGGGACCGCTGTCCTAGCACAGCTAGCTCAAGGGTCACCAAACCATAGCCTGTAGGCCAAATTCTGCCTGCCTTTTTCTGTAAATAAAGTTTTATTGGAACCCAGTCACACTCATTTGTGTACATATCCCACTGGCTGCTTTAGTGCTGCAATGGCAGAGTTGAACTGCTGCAAAAGAGATCACATAGCTCACAAGCCTAAAGTATTTCCTAACCAGTCCTTTATAGGATACGTTTGCTGACTCTGACTCCAGACCTAGGTCATTCCTTAGAGCCTAAATCCAGGACGTCTATATTTCTAAGAAAGATAAAGAGCAATTCTACTAGATCTTGATTATCAGTTGGGCGTGGTGACTCACATCTGTAATCCCAGCACTTTGGGAGGCTGAGGTAGGAGGATCACTTGAGCCCAAGAGTTTGAGACCAGCCTGGGCAACATAGTGAGACCCTATCTACACACACACACACACACACAAAAAACCAATTAGCTGAGTGTGGTAGCTCACGCCTCTAATCCCATTACTTCTGGAGGCTGAAGAGGGAGAATTCCCTCTCTAATTATTAGAGTTTAAATCTTAGTTCCAGAAAAACCTCTCCTCTATATAATCCTGAAAGCTATGTAGTAGACTCTTAGGGGTATTTTAGAAGCAAAAAAGCAAAAGCTTAAAGTTTGCAAATCTGAGAATATTTGTTTCTTAAAATTTTCTCAGTGACATGACTGTGATGTCCATTATATAAATCCACATTCTAGGAGAAACAGTTAAAAAAAGTCATGTAGCTATTATGGTTATATCCTTAGAACAGCAAGGAGAACTCTTAGTCATGATTACCAATTTATAGAAGCTCCCTGGAGAATCAGGAGAAGCACTTGCACCTGATAAAGACATTCTAGGACAACAATGCCCAACAAATGACTTGTAAAGAAAGCTGTATATGCTAAAAAGAATTCACTTGAGTTGCAATGACTTTAACTTAAGTCTACTTAAAGTACTATATTTAAGCTTACCTTTTTCATATATTCAGTAACTGGGTTCTGCTGCAAGAATTCAGTACTCTCTCTGGTATAAAATCTCTCTGTGTCAGCCAAAAATTGAGATTCAAAGGATTCTTTATACACTGTTAACGTAGGGCCCTTTGCAAATGCATCATCTTCATTCAGCCCCAATTCCACTAGAAATGAATATGAGCTATATTTCAATTACCCTATTTTTTTGGTTATATTTCACAGAATATACTTAGGTGTAGCATTCAGTTTAAGATATGTTTAAAAGGTAAATGTGAAATGGCAGGACATAAGTAACTCTTACTCACTAATATTAAAATACACTCTTAATAAAATAAAAAAGGAAAAAAAATCCAAGATGTATAAAAAGCAAGTAATTCTGACCCATGGCCAGGTATGCTTCAAAATTATGATGAAGTTCCTTTAGAGAACTTTCATACTTCCAAAAGCAATAAAAATAACTAATTTTAAATTTGCAAAGAAATACAATGCTACCCAAGTTTTTAAGACATTGTATTACTTTATCAGTTTCTCAATCTCAATTTTTCAAGCTGATATAGATTTCTGGTTATCACTGAGCTCAATTAATGACACTCTAACAAACATATCTAGTAATTCACTGAGACCAGAAAAGAAAATAATTAAAATGTGTATTTCATCAAAATTTCCTTAAGGCACACGGATCAAACAGCTTTTATGAGTAAAATCAAACAAAGTCACATTGACTTAAAAAGAAATATAAGTACCTTTGTAAATGCTAACAATGTCCTTTATAATATTAAATCATTTTAAAAATGAAATCTGTTAGAGCACTGTTGTAATTGTCATTTGATGTGAAAACTTTGAATAAACTAAAGGGAAATTATTTACCGTAAGACTGTACAACTCCACTAATCAATCTTGTATTGATGGTTTCACCATTTCTTTCCTTTTCAATCAGCTTTAAAACAGCATTTGTTACCTTTAGAAAGGATGTAGAAAAATATTACACAGGTTACAGAATATGATATATATTACTACATATCTCTTAAACATTCACAACCATTAACAATGTAAGATGGGAAAATCCGAAAGAGTGAGGAGACAAAGACCAAGCAATGAATCTGCGAAGGGATTTTAAAAGGAACACGCACACGCTCATACCAGTAGGTACCTGTTTATTCAGTGGCCTGAACAGACAGTCTCTCCAAGTCACCAATGCAAGCTGGAGAAAAAAAAGGACAAAATGTCTATACTTTTACTACGTTTTTCCAAGATTCAAGTCATAGGAAATAATCTAAATGTCAAATTATTTTATCAAAATTTCTTGATTACAAGTTGGTCAAAATATGCTATCATGATGAAATCAGAAAGCCGCCACTCTAGAGAGTCAACAACCTCAAGTAGTATCCAAGCACAGACATCTGTCAGTTCAACTTCTTTATTTATATTCTCTTTAACTGTTGTTGAAAACAGTACGGAATAAGTTTAAAAATCATAATGATTTTTAGGAGTCTGTGATGTTAATGTAGGGTACACATGGCATTTTAGGTCAAGCAGGTTTCCAAAAGGAAACAAACCAAGATCATCCTGATTCCTACACTAACAACTTTGAGTCTTAAGAAAGCATTTATATGTGAAAAAGAAAAAATCCCATGAGCCATCCCACAATATACATATATTTCAAAAACGTATACTGTACATATTTTTGTCAGTTAAAAAAATAAAATATTAAGGAAAAGGGGATGTACAAAAACTCCAAATCAAACAACTAAACCTAGAAAGTTTCTATTAGAACTAGATTAACTACATAGCAAAGTACCATTATGAAGTAGCAACAATTTTGGTATGGTATAGAAACTGGAGCTATACAAACAATAAAAACTGGTCATGCATCCGGGATACATTATGCTTTTTTTTCTTGAGACAGAATCTCACTCTGTCACTCAAGGTAGAGTCCAGTGGTACGATCGTGGCTCATTGCACCCTCCATCTCCTGGGCTCAAGTGATCCTCCCACCTCAGCCTCCTGTGTGGCTGGGACTACAGGTGCATCACCATGCCTGGATATTTTTTTTGTAGAGGTCTCATTATGTTGTCCAGGCTGGTTTCCTCCTGTCTTGGTCTCCCAAAGTGCTAGGATTACAAGCATGAGCCACTCCACCCAGCATTACGTTTTTCTTGTAAATTTGTCAAACGTGAAGCTACAAAATATTGCTATTTTATAGCAACATTCTTGGATACGGTGATTAACTCCTTTATGCAGAATCTGACATTTTAACAAAACTAGTTTTAAAGGGCATTGACTGTGTTGATCTGACAGCCTATGAACAGACTGTTATGAGCCTTCCTTTACTTGCTCTAGAACACTGGTTCTCAAACTGCAGCATGCAACAGAATTGTCTGGAGAGCTTAGTAAAACATTGCTGGGCCCCATCTCCAGAGTTCCTCTTCAAGTCTAGGATAAGGTCTGAGAATGTGCATTTCTAACAAGTCTCCAAGTGATTCTGACACAGCGGGTTTGGGGACCTGATGTGGTTTGGCTGTGTCCCTACCCAAATCTCATCTTGAACTATAGCTCCCATAATTCCCACATGTTGTGAGAGAGACCCAGTGGGAGATAACTGAATCATGGGGGTGGTTCCCCTCTACTTTTCTCATGGCAGTGAGTAAGTCTCACGAGATCTGATGATTTTATAAAGGGTTTCTGCTTCCACTTGACTCTCATTGTCTTGGCTGCTGCCATCTAAGATGTGCCTTCTGCCACGACTGTGAGGCCTTCCCAGCCACATGGAACTGTTGAGCCCATTAAACCGCTGTTTCTTTATAAATTACCCAGTCTCAAATATGTCTTCATCAGCAGCATGAAAACAGACCAATACAAGAACATACTTTGAAAACCAATGGGGGAAAAAAAAAAAAAAACCCCTTCGGTTGACTGAAGAAACATATAATAATGAGGGTGATTTAGGAATCAATTAATTCAGGGTCCTCTCCCTGAAGTGGGGTTTCCCAGACTATAAAGCACACGAGCATTGATCCTCAGGGCTTGCCTCACGCATGGCACCTGATCTGCCTGGGCTGCCAGGACTCAGGACTTCCTGTGCAAAAACTCAGGCAGTCCCAGGCAAACTGGAATGGTAGGGTCAAATAACTAAAGAATAAATTTTTAAAACACAAATGCAGAAATGGGCAAACTATATTTTATAACTCCAATTTACCCATTCTTCTTCTTTCTTGCTAAAAAATATTTAAGGGACATTTATTAACAATGAAAATTAGTTTACTATTTAAAATAAAGCTTAATATCTGCCTAGATTCTCTGATTGAAAGATAATTTATCATTAAAAAAAACACATTTAAAAGGTTTTAAAATAAAAATCTTACTGAATAGATTTCATATATTCCTTTTCGTCCTTCATCACATTCACGGCGAACCCAATGTCTATTGAGGTAGGCACAAATTCCATTCAGCACTTTGCTTGAAAATCGATAATCTTCCCACTGCTGGGTGTAGAATTTCAGTACACTCTCATCCATCAAATCTTCTCCATCCTAAAAACAATGTAACTAAAGCTTTAAGATGACTAATTTGTCATATCATAAATTAAAAATAAAAGTTAATAACATCTACTGCATTAAAATACATTGATAGATGTGATTTTAGACAGCTTCTTTAAATTAATCTGTATACAAAAACATGCGAATAAATATAAACTCTCTCAAGAATATAGTAAAAGAATTCTTTCATCTCAAATTAAACTGGAACATTTTTCATGGTATTAAATATGCACACACACTCAAAGTACCCTGAACAATTAGGATATACAGGTAATTCCTTTTTATTAAGAAATTTACCTCAAAAACCATCTGTATTTTTGATATTTTGTTTAAAAAAAAAATTGGTTGGGTGCAGTAGCTCACACTTGTAATCCCAGCACTTTGGGAGGCCGAGGCAGGCAGATCACTTGAGGTCAGGAGTTTGAGACCAGCCTGGCCAACATGGTGAAACCCCATCTCTACTAAAAATACAAAAATTAGCTGGGTGTGGTGGTGCATGCCTGTAGTCCCAGCTACTCAGGAGGCTGAGGCAGAAGAATCGCTTGAACCCAGGAGGCGGAGGTTGCAATGAGACAAGATTGCACCACTGCACTCTAGCCTGGGCGACAGAGTGAGACTCCACCACAAAAAAAAAAAAAAAAATCAAATCAATATGTCCTAATTAGCAATCCAGACCACAAGGCTAATACTATTCAATTTTTAAATGCATCTTCTTCCTTCTCTAAATTTACTTGAAAATCATGAAAACACTTTTTTGTGTTAATCTGTAAAAAAGAATGTACAATGGTATAATAGTATTTCTTAACAAGACCTCCCTGCAGGAAGGGCTGGGCCGAGCCCACTGGCTTCTCTGAGCCTCAGTGTCTTCAATGAAAACCAAATGGCTATGACAGACTTGAAGCTCCACACATATAAGGTACATGAGTGACAGACCGATCCATGGAAAAACCTGATCATCTCTTGATGCAACCAATTTTTTGTTCATTTAAACATAATATGAAATGAACTTTAAAATGTAAAGCTAAGCTATTCTGGATGATGGTACTTGACCTTTTTAAAATGCAAATATATCACTGATGGCATGGCCATCAACATTTTTATATAGCACAATACACTGTTTCTTACTTTAGTACTAAAGAATAATTAACTACAACATCCACGGTACAGTGTGTTGTGAATAAAAAGAACAGTGGCTTCAGCAAGACCTCAGACACACCATTTGGGGAAGATGAAAATAATACACTAGACACAACTTGTGGCCAACCAACTATGTAGTACAGTCGTTAGCATGATGTTTAGGTTTTCAATTCGCTTGTAAAAATAAACTAGGTAAAACAATTTTGCACGATGCAGAAATTTTTGCACATTGTGTAAATCAAAAATGTTTAAAATGTATACACAGAAGGTCCCTGCAAATTTCCCTGGGTTGAGAATATAGCTGTCTTCACTCTATGACAGTATAGAGCTAGAAGAAGGAGTCAGTTGCTCATCTTGTGGCTGGATATAAGGAATCACACTGCCTTTGCTACAAAGGATGAAGATCCAGGAAGAAAAAGGCAGGAGAGGAAGGGAAAAAGCCTCGACCACTGCCCAAGCAAAGGCTTGGAGTGAGAGAGACCTAGGCTAGAAGGAAATGGATATTCACAGTGAAACTCATCCTAGTCACAAGCACAATTTCACAGCAGTTTTAAAATACACATCATGGCCAGGCACAGTGGCTCACATCTGTAATCCCAACACTTTGGGAGGCTGAGGCAGAAGGACTGCTTGAGCCCAGGAGTTGGGAGAACACCCTGGGCAACACAGAGAGACCCTGATTCTACAAAAGATTTAAAAATTAGCTGAGAGCTGGGTATGGTGGGGCACACCAGTAGTCCTAGCTACTCAGAGGGTTAAGGTGGGAGGATTGTTTGAGCCCAGGAGTGGGAGGCTGCAATGACCTATGATTGCATCACTGCACTCCAGCCTGGGTGACAGAACAAGATCCTGTCTTAAAAAAAAAGGAAAAGAAAAGGAAAAAAAAAATAAGTACTTCACAACCATGTGTAAAGAGCAAGATCACATTTGAAAACCATGATTTCCAAGACTGATAACCTTACAATTATTGATAACACTTTGATAGGGAACACCACATTGGGTTCACAACAAAATGCAGGTAATTTGAATACATATTTGCTTTAAATGAAAAAGTTCATCATTTCTAACAACCAAATCCAAAACGGTGGTAATTTAAGGAAAGTACTATTATGCTAAAAGGTTATCAAAGCTTTCTAACTTAAAAAAAAACAAAATGAGCTGGGCACGGTGGTGAGCATTTGCAGGGTCCCAGCTACTCAGGAGGTGGAAGTGAAAGGATCACTTGAGCCCAGGAGATCAAATCCAGCCTGGGCAACACAGTGAGACCTCCACCTCAAAAAATCAAAACCCTCAGAATATAGTTTATGATGGTTTCATATTCACAGTAGGTAAAAGACTATGCAATAGCAAAACACTATCACCCACGTTAGTGTCTAAAACAATGAATAGATAACAGTGAAAGATTTAACAAGTAAGTTAGAGCCATTATTTCCCTCCCTTTTTACATCCTGTTGTGAATACTCAGTACATATGTAAAACATCTTACCTTAAGAAGATTTGTCAAGTAATTCTTCAAAAATTCCTTAAGTCGTTTGTATAATTCCAGGCCAACAAACTGCGCTCCTCCAGGTGTCTGCCCCTTTTTTGACTTAGAAGGAGGAACTCCAGCTCCTCGTGCTTGGTTTGACTGGTGAACACTAGTACAGTAGTTATAAACATGACTTGGAGAAAAGTTAAGGAAACCAACATATATCATAGATGCTAATAGTCATTAACACAAACATATTTTCTGACATTTCATTACCAATACGTTCCCAATATATCAACCAAAACCTGTCAGAAACTAGAGTGGAACCAAGATCCCATTCACACTATCCATAAAGCTAAAAGTCAGCCAGCCCCATTCACAGGATTGTTGGTAGACTTTGAGAGCAACACCGCCAAGGAGAATGGAACATTCCAGGAAGGAAGCTGCCCATAAAAAAAATCGAGACCTTTTGGATTATCTAATGTGACTGACCTTGTGGAAAACGGTCCCAGAAGAAAAATGCAATTACTGACTCCAGGAAAAAAGAAAAGCTAACAATAAGCACTGTCTATGATGATGCTCAGCTGTAACTTTTTCAGAAGCACACATTCTAAACACTGAAATCACACACACTTTATTTTAAAATGACTTAGAGAGTCAAGTCCTTATATTACAATAGTCATAGACAACTAAAGCTTATCAGTCAACGGCAGCAGTGTCCGCACACTAATGAGAAATACAGAGATGTATAAATCACAGCAGACAGCTGAGTGCAAAACAGCCGCATCTGCAGGGGGAGCACTAGCTTATCTGCAAGTATTATTAATTGACTAGAATGAACTGAGACACTTATACTCAAAAAGATCAACAAAACAGAACAAAACAATGTTCTGGCATAATTAAGGATTTACTATATAAAAATACTTCAAGACAGCAGGTAAAAGATTATTTAATAAACGGTAGGAGGGCAAGATATTTCTAAATATTCCATTATTTTCCAAAATATATTACAAATGGATTAAGATTTAAAATACACAAGCTGAAACAGCAAAACCAAGAATCTATATTTGAACACTTACCTCTTCTCAGGTTGGAGTGGCCCTTTCTAAGTAAGGTCATACAAACAAATGAATTCAAAAGTGTAAGAAATATCTTTAACTATCTTTAATAAATTAAAGTGATTTAAAGCAATATGAAAAAATGAATCTCTGGAAACATGAACAAAACATACAACAGAAAATCTAAAAGGTAAAATAAATGACCCAGTTTTGCATTCCCACACTTGTCTCATATTCCACCTACAGCCCCCCTCCTCAACTTTTGAGAAAATAAAATATTACAGGTTATAAGTGAAGCACTGTTCTCCTCTGTAATCCCACTCCTTCCTCTTACCCTAGCAAAGATCACCATGATTTGGTATATATCATTCTTATGAATGTTTTTATATTTCACTGGATAAATATATATCAAATACATTTTACATGTTCTACATTGTTAAATTACACAAACTGTAACATGTACATTGGTGCTACCATTTGTTTTTGATGATATTTGACATAGCAACAGCTGTAATATACTGTGCAACACACACTCACAATACTTTAGCAACTCTCTTGGTGGTGGACCTTGCTAACGATTCTTTTAGTAGATGTCATTTTTTTGTGTGTGTATTTACAAACAAAGCTGCAAAGAATAAAACTAACAGTTTTCCTTGCACACAGGTACAAGTTTCCTGGGGCACAGAAATACTGGGTGACAAGAGAGTAAGACTGTCTTTTTTTTGAGACAGTCCTACTCCGTCGCCCAGGCTGGAGTGCAGTGGTGTCATCTCGGCTCACTGCGACCTCTGCCTCCTGGGTTCAAGTGATTCTCCTTCCTCAGCCTCCAGAGTAGCTGGGTTTACAGGCACCTGCCACCATGCCTGGCTAATTTTTGTGTTTTTAGTAGAGACGGGGTTTCACCATGTTGCTCAGGCTGGTCTTGAACTCAACCTCAGGTAATCCGCCTGCCTCGACCTTCCTAAGTTGCTAGGATTACAGATATGAGCCACTGTGCCAGGCCCTTTAAAAAACTTTTTTGTAGAGATGGGGTCTTGCTACATTGCACAGGCTGGTCCCAAACTCCTGGGCTCAAGCAATCCTCCTGCACTGGCCTTCCAAAGTCATGAGTTCAACTTTATTATGAGTTGTCATCTTGGTGCTACAAAGTGGCTATCCAGCACCCTGTAGTGCACGAATTTTCATCGCCCACAACCTCGGCCATGCATGTGTACTGTGGTTTATCATGGTCTTAATATCCCTTTCTAGGGAGCAGGCAGAGTTTTTTGTTTTTGTTTTAAAGAGACAGGATCTCACGATGTTGCCCAGGCTGGAGTACAGTGGCTATTCACAGACATGATCATAGCACACTACTGCCACAAACTCTTGGTTGAAGGGATCCTCCCACCTCAGCCTCCTGGAAAGCTGAAAATACAGGCACATGCCACCACACTGGCTTGACTTAGCATAATTCTTAAGGGCCTTAGGATTTCAGAAGGGTAAATGAGCACTGGCTTCAACAAAGTCACCAGCTGCATTCATCCCTAAAAGAGTCAGCCTGTCCTTTGAAGCTTTGACACCGGGCATTAACTTCTCCTCTCTAGCTATGAAAGTCCTAGGTGGCATCTCCTTCCAGAAGACTGTTTTGACTCAACTGAGTATCTGTTGTTTATGCAGCCACCATCATCAATGATCCTAGCTAGATTTTCTGGCTAACATGCGGCAGCTTCTCCATCATGACTTGCGCTTCACCATGCACTACCGTTATAAAAGATGGCTTCTTTCCTTGCATCGCATGAACCAACCTCTACTAGCTTCCAGCTTTTCTTCTGTAGCGTCCTCACTTCTCTCAGCCTTCACAGAATTGCAGAGTTAGGGCCTTGCTGGTTTGTCTTCTATTCAGACCACTCAAACTTTCTACTTACCAGCAATATGGCTGTTTCGCTTTCTTATCACTTATTCATTTACCAGAGCAGTGCTTTTAATTTCCTTCAAGAACATTTCCTTTGCATTTACAACTTGGCTAACTGTTTAGCACAAGAGGCCTAGCTTTTGGCCTATCTCAGCCTTCAGTATGCCTTCCTCATTCAGCTTAATCATTGCTAGCTTTTGATTTAAAGTGAGAGGCATGCAACTCTTCCTTTTACTTGAACACTTTGAAGCCATTGTGGGGTTATCAATTGGCCTCAGTTCAGTACTGCTGTGTCTTGGGGAGTAGGGAGGCCAAAGAGAGATGGGAGAAAGTCCAGTCGGTGGAGCAGACACAGGCATTAATGGATTAAATTTCCTGTTTTAGGTGCGTGCAGTGTGCGGCGCCTCAAAACCATTATTTTTTATCATTAATTTTGCCAGAGGCTTGTCTCTTAGTTTTTTAAAGAAGTATTTTGGGTTTTAATAATTTTCATTACTGTATCTTTACTTCATTGGTTCCTTTTCATTTACTTTTTTCCTTACATATGCTTTCTCTGGATAAATCCTTGTTTTGGTTAACTTTGTAGTTTTTCTTTTTTAAATAAGCATTTGAATACTTACAAAATGCTCATATTACACAGAAGGTCTATGAAATACTTAAGAGTTTCCTCTACATGCCACTTTGGCTGCATCACATCAATCTGATGTGTATATATTTTCCTTATTGTTCAGTTCTATTTTCTCTTTTCCACTGTTCGTTCTAAGAGTTAAACAGTTCAGATTTCCAAAATGCTTTTTACCTTCAAAACAATTTCCTTTTAAAATTAAATTGCAGAAACATGAGAATGTTATCTTTTTGATTGTTGCTTTAAAGTGAGGAGACTTGTTGCTGAGTATGTAATTCCTCCTGGGCCAGAACAGGATGGGCCATCATTTCACACGTGCCTAAGAAGGATGCCCATATCTCACTGCTGGATACAGGGACTTGTTATTGCTGGTCAACTCTATTTTTCAGATTGTTTATATGATTTCTGATTTGTCTGCTTATTAATTACCAAGAAATTTTTGGTGAAATCTCCCAAGAATGGTTTTACCAATTTCTCTTATAATTGTCTAAAATACTTGTCATATTTTGAGGCAGAGTTAACTAATACACATATCTGAAATTATATTCCTGGTAACTTGTACTTTTTATCATTAGGAAGTAACCGTGTTTATTCCTAACAATATCGCCTTAGAAACTTATTATATCTGATGTTATTACATCTATCATTTGGTGAGAATTTTCCTTAAATGTTTTTCTTCCAGCCCTTTATTTTCAACCTTTGTTTCTATGTCTTGGTGTGTCTACTGTAAATCACCACAGCATAATTCACTTTTTAAAAAAACTGAGTCTAATATTATTTGATAGGCAAGTTTGGTTTTAGGTAAACTGTTTTATACATATTTGTATAAATTTTTTATACATGTTTGTATAAATAAGTAACATTTGGATTAATTTCTACCATTCTATTTTGTATTTTCTATTTTAATTCTTTTTCTATGTTTCTGGTTTTCCTCTCTTTCCCCTTCTACTGGAATGGTAGTTTACTTGCTCCATTACAGCTCTTGTTTTATTTTGGAGTTACACATTCTTATAATGGTTCAATAATTACCTTAAAATATGACATGCCTACTTTGTCTTACAATAATTCTGGAAGATTCTATATTTCTGGTCCCCTTTCTATTTTCTCCTAGCTCTTCTATTATGTGTATGTGGGACATTTTCACGTTACCTTCTATACCTCAGTTAAAAGTCTTCAATCATCTTCTATCACTTTATCTTTGTTCGAACTTTCTAATTTTTCCTGATCTTCCATGGGTTAAGTGATCCTCTTTCAGTTGTGTCAACTTTACTGTTTAATGACTTAATTTGACGTTTATAGAATTTTTCTTTTAAAAACCTGTCTTGTTTTCCATAGTGTTTTGTTCCTTTATTCTAAAGACAGACTTTCCCCACTCTCCTTATATCCATAGTTCAGCTTAAATACTTTACTAGTAGCTTTCCTTGATGATGACGATTTTTTTCACCTATAAAAGGTATTTAGGTTTCTGTTTTCTAGATTTCCATGGAAACGTCAGCTCCAACCCCCTCCCAGCCAGGCACAAGCTTTTGTCTCTTTTTCTGTGTGATCTTACCTGCTAGCCCACCTCACTTGCATCCTAAGGCTGCCACACAGAGGCTCACAGTGGTTAGCACCTTCATGGTTAGTTCTCTTCTCTACTTCAGATGCCTGGCGATTCCCTCACTCTTGTGCAGAGCAGTACACTTCGCTGTATTTCCCACAGCACTCAATTTTACGTGTTTGGTTCCAGGATGTTTTAGGTTATTTAGTTCAGCCTTACTTTGTTCCTTGACAATCTATTGCTTCCCAGCTACTAAATTAACAAAGGTGTTTTAAAAAACAAATCCGACGACAGCTAAAGTGCGGGAAAATGGGAGCTTCCATATGCTTGAGGTAAGAGTGTACACAATGACACTGTTTCTGGAGTAAAACCTGGAAATATTCAAAAGCCTTCAACAAGTGCATTCCTTTTGATACAGCAATTATATTCATAAGCATTTGTCACATGGAAAGCATCATGGAAGCGTACAAATACTTGGCTAGCAAACTATCACAGCATTGCTCCTAATGGCAAAAAACTTGTAACAAGCTATCTGTCAAACAAAGGGAATTAGTTAAATCCACTGTCGGATCCATCTGAAGATAGAGTATGCAGCTTTTAACAATGTCACGGAATAGATGGTGGTTAAAAAGACTGCAATACATTTATCAAATTTCAGCTAAGACATCCATCATAACATGTATCATTACTTTAAGTATCACTTAGAAAAGAAAATGCTGCCAATTAGAATGCATTTTATCAGATGGAATTTTTACTTTTACTTATTAAAGAATCATCTGTTTCAGACTTAAACAGATTTATCCTAACATTGTAAGTAGATACAGAAAAGCTACATAGATTGGCTAGGGTACTGCCAAAATGTTTTTACATAGAGTCCATTCTGAATCATTATGACTCGTACTAAGGATGTCTGTGTTTTCCATACAATGTTGTCTTCTAAGCCACTAAGTGTGTTAGCACTTCTTAGCAGTAGTCCAAGACTAATTCCAGGATTTTCTCCTAATCTGTACCCATCCATTTTGTAAGCCTGATCCAGAGCTTTCTTGCTATCAAAAGGTTTGTTCTTTAGGGCAGATTCTTGCAATGGTCCTTAAACGACTTGCTGACAGAAAGAACAAGGCTGCACGCAAGTGTGCACTGATGCAAAAATAATGATGGGTCATCATGCATACCTGGCTAACTATTGTACTATGCGCACTGACTTTGGGATGCACTTGAATCAATGTAGCAGTTGCTTCTAGAGAGCGGGGCTAGGGGTTTTAAACTTTTGGTCACAGAATCCTTTCTTCCTACCTAGTATTCCTTGTGGAGGAAAGTTCAGTGCCCAGAACACCGTCCCTCCCCACCATTACTTCCTCCTCCAAGCCCACCGCTCAGAGATGACCTCACACACAGGCAAGGAGCCTCACAAAACAGATTAAAAGGCACAACTTAAACAAAATGAACACCTCTTAAAAGCTGTTTTAAAGTTTCTACTGAGTTTATTGCCACATTCATTCCCAAATTAGCACCATTCCTCACCATTATCTAATCAGGAATGGAAAGTATTAAATGACAGCGGTTAGGAGATTTCCTGCTTATGACAATTTAGGTTCAACTTATATCTAAATTAAAGAGATGAAACAATGCAAAGCAACGAACGAACAAGCCGGAGTGTTACGATCCAACCTTCCCTACCCATAGTGAGAACCATCTTTAACTGTTTCTAGACTTAGTTCTTCATTTTTAGCTGGATATGTACATGTCTTTAAATCATATGCTTGTTTTGTTCTTTGACCAATCAACTTTTGTGTAAATTACCACTTTGCTGCAAATAGAGAACAAATCTCCTTTCTAACCCTACCTCCGGTCCATCTTCATCCGAATAGTCACTGTGGAGCCTTTGAAACTAAATTACTTAAACCATGAATCCAATTTTAGTACCAAAGTACCTAACCACATTTCTGGCAAGTAATGATAAACTCTGGAAATAATATCAGAACAATGATCTTGAAGGTATCAGAGAGCAACCAAAAGGAGGTGTACACTGAAAGGTGGCCTAGTGCTGGAAGAGGGGAATGGCACAATTCAACATTGTTGCTGTAAAAGAAACAGAAACATGACATCCACTCTTGAGACAAAAGACAATCAACAGAGACCAGCTGGAGATGACCCAAACGCTGGAATTAGGAGACAAAGACTCTAAAGCAACTGTTATAATCAAAGATATAGAAAAATATGTTCATAATCAATGAAAATTGCAGTGATGCAGCACAAAAATAGAAACCAGGAAAAATAACAAAATAAAAAACCTAGAACTGAAATAGCAGGAAATCTAGAATAAATTACTTATTGGATGGTCTTGACAACAAAATAAAGACAAGAGTCATGAGTTTGAAGACAGACCAACAAGAATGATCACCTTCTGGGAGGGGACAAAAAAAAGATAAAAATGGCGAGAAAACCAAAGGGGGAAAAATATTGAAAGCAGACAGGGAAACATAATGTAACACAGAAAAATAATTCAAATGACCAGTAACTTCTCATCAAAAGCTACAAAGTCCAGAAGATAGTGCGATAACATGTTTAGTGGTGGGAAAAAAAGGCGGGAGGGGGCTGAAAGAAAAAAAAAAAATCAATGTAATTCTATAGCCATTGAAAATATCCTTCAAAAATGGAAGGCAAAATAACGCTATTTTCAGGCAAAATAAAACTAAGGGAATTCAGAGTACAGACCTGCATTATGGGTGGAAGCAAACTGACACTACAATAGAACCTTGCATCTTTAGGAGGGAATGAAGAGCAGTATAAACAGTAAATATCTGGGTACATATACTTTTTTTCTTAATTCTTTAAAATACAAAGGATAGTTTAAAACAAAAATGTATAATATCGTCTTGTGGGTTTAAAAACATATGTAGAGGTAATATAAAGGAGAGGGAAGGGACAGTAAATGGAACTATCCAACTACAATTCCTCCACATTTTCTATGATGTCAAACAATCTTAACTCTAAGTAGAATGTTAAGAAAGAAAAATGTGTATTATATCCCCAGAGCAATCTATTCCTCCTTCTCTGTCTTTCTCACACAGACACACATACTCTCTGCAGAGGCAGAAACAACCAACAGACATATTAAAAAGCAACTATAAAAAAATATCAAATAATCCTAAAGAAGGGTGGAAAGCAGTAACAAAGAAAATTTTTAAGGGGAGAAAAAAACTAACAAAATGGTAGGCCTAAAATTAATCTATAAATAATTATAACAAATGTTAACAGGCTAACACTACAATTAAAAGACAGAGATGGTCAGAAGGGGCAGAGCAGTTAACACTGCTCTATATGCTGACATGAGGGATATAATTTAAATATAAAAATACATATAGGCTGAAAGCAAATGGATGAAAAAAGATGATCATGGAAACAGTAAACATAAGAAAAGGCTAAAGAAACTGTAACTATCAGACACCAAATTACTACCAGGGATAAAAAGGGACACATTTCATAATAAATGTCAATTTACTTAAAAGACAAAATTGCAAACAATTCCCACGTGTCAAGAGCTTCAAAATATATTTTAAAACAATTTTTTTTTTTTAGACAAGTCTTGCTCTGTCACCTAGGTTGGAGTGCAGTGGCGTGATCTCAGCTCACTGCAACCTCCACCTCCTGGGTTTGAGCGATTCTCCTACCTCAGTCTCCAGAGTAGCTGGGACTATAGGCGCCCACCACCATACCACGCCCGCTAATTTTTGTATTTTTAGTAGAAACAGGGTTTCGCCATGTTGGCCAGGCTGGTCTCAAACTCCTAGCCTCAGGTGATCTGCTCGCCTCAGCCTAGAATATATGAAAATTTGACAGAATTAAAGGGTAAAGGAGAAAATTTCACAATCATAGGGTAAGATTCAACATTCCTCAGCAATTAGATCATGACTTGGATGATCTGTTAAGACTATCAATCACCTTAAGTCATAATTTAATGGGCAGTTATAACATTCTACACCTAGTGGTATACTGATAAACTGGCTTTCCGTGGGAATAAAAGAGAAAAGAAAAAAAAAGCCCTAATTAGTAGACTCTGTAGATGTCCGTTGTTTAAGGCTCCCACCATGGCAGACGTAAGCTACCAACAGGACATCATCACACAAGGAACTGGGGAGAGACGTGCGCAACCATCTCCCGCAACCTGATCGGATGTAGCTCTAGCACGTCACTGTGGACAGCCAGTAGCTGCAGAACCCACATTTTTTTCAAGAGTACACGGTACATTCACCAAGACAGGCTATTTTCTGGGCCATTAAACACGTTTCAATACATTTAAAAGGACTGAAATTATACAGCGTGTTCTCTGATCAAAATGGAATTATAATTAGGAATTAGTAACAATAAACTATGTGAGAAAATCCAATATTAAAAAAAAAATCTTTCCATATAATTCAAAGGTCAAAAAATGTTTTGAACTAAATGATGATGAAGATATACAATATATCAAAATTTGTAGACTAAGACTAAAAATTCTTACAAGGAAATTTATACTTCCAAAGACTTGTATCAGAAAAGGTAGGAAGGGTTGGGTGTGGTGGCTGATACCTGTAATCCTAGAACTTTGGGAGGCCGAGGCAGGCAGATCACTTGAGGTCAGGAGCTTGAGACCAGCCTGGCCAACAAGGTGAAACACCTAGTCTCTATTAAAAATACAAAAATTAGCTGGGCATGGTGGCGCACGCCCAGAGGCTAAGGTGGGAGAATCGCTTAAACCCAGGAGGCAGAAACTGCAGTGAGCCAACAACGTGCCACTGCACTCCAGCCTGGGCAACAGACTGAGAGACTCCATCTCAAAAAAAAAAAAAAAAAAAAAGGTAGAAAGATTTAACAATTATTTATTAAAATGTCAATACTTCCTGTCATGATTTGGCTGTATCCCCACCCAAACAGCACCTTAAACTGTAATAACCCCACGTGTGAAGGGCGGGGCCAGGTGGAGATAACTGAATCACGGTGGCAGTTTCCCCCGCATTGTTCTCTCGGTAGTGAGTAAGTCTCACAGAATCTGATGGTTTTTTAAATGGGAGTTTCCCTGCATAAGCTCCCTTGCCTACTGCCATGTAAGACGTGCCTTTGCTTCTCCTTTGCCCTCTACCATGATGGTGAAGTCTCCCCAGCCATGTGAAACTGAGTCCATTAAGCCTTTTTCCTTTATAAATTGCCCAGTCTCAAGTATGCCTCTATTAGCAGTGTGAGAACAGACTGACACACTCCCCAAGTTGATCCACAGACTCAATGTAATCCCTATCAGAATCCCAGATGGCTTTTTTGTAGGAAGTAACAAGCAGATTCCAAAATTCATATGGAATTTCAAAAGACTCAAAACAGCCAAAATAATTTTCAGAAAGAACAATGTTGGAGGATTCAAACATCACAATTTCAAAACCTACTACAAAATGATAGTAATAAACCCATGAGTCTGTGGACACCTGATTGTCAACAAGGGTGCACATCAAAACCACAATGAGACAATACACTGCTGGTGGGAAAGTAAAATAATGCAGCCACTTTGGAAAATAATTTGGCAGTTCTGCAAATGGTTAAAGTTACCATCTTACCCAGAAAGTACACTTGTAGGCATCTAAGAGAAATGGAAACATATGTCTACATAGAAACCTGTAAACAAGTATTTACAGCAGCACTATTCATAATAGTAAAAGGCGGAAACAACCCAACTGTCCATCAGCTAATAAATGGATAAACAAAATGTGGTATATCCACAGATGGAATCTTATTTTTTCAATGAAATACTGATACATGCTACAACATGGATGAAAGTTTGAAAGCATTATGCTAAGTGAAAGAAAGCCAGTCACAAAAGACCACATGTATTAGTTTGCCATAACAAAATACCACAGACTAGACGGCTTAAACAACAGGAATTTATTTTCTCACAGTTCTGGAGATTAGAGGTCTGAGCTCAAGGCGCTGTAAGGGTTGGTTTCTGGTGAGGGTTCTCTTCTGGGCTTGCAGGCGGCCACCTTTCCTCTGTGTGTATGTGGGGAGAGAGTTCTCTGGTGTCTCTTCCTCTTCTTAGAAGGACACCAATATTATCAGGGTAAGGCCTTACCCTCGTGATCTCATTTAACTTTAATTATTTCCTCAAAGAGCCTCACCTCCAAATGCCATCCAAATACACGGGGGTTAGAGTTTCAAGATATGAATGGAGGAGGGGCACAGTTAAATCCATAACACCACATATTACATAGCTATATTTATATAACATTTTCAGAATAGGCAAATTTAGAGAGACAGAAGGTACACTGGTAGAAGGTGGGGGTAAGAAAGCAGCATCTAAAGGGGACAGGGTTTCTTTTTGAGATATGAAAATCTTCTGAAATTGAATGTGACAGTTGAACATTATCTGTGAATATACCAAAAACTACTGAAATGTACACTTTAAATGAGTGCACTGTATGCCATGTGAATTATATCTCAATAAAGCCATTAAGGCTGGGTACAGTGGCTCATGTCTATACTCCCAGCACTTTGGGAGGCCAAGATGGATGGATTTCTGGAGGTCAGAAGTTCAAGACCAGCCTGGTCAACATGGTGAAACCCCATCCCTGTTAAAAATATAAAAAATGTTAGCTGGGCACAGTGGCAGGCACCTGTAGTCCCAGCTACTTGGGAGGCTGAGGCAGGAGAACTGCTTGAACCTGGGAGGTGGAGGTTACAGTGAGCCGAGATTGTGCCATTGCACTCTGGCCTGGGCCAAAAGAGTGAAACTCTGTCTCAAAAAACAAACAAACAAACAAACAAACAAAAAACCACCATTAAAAAAATTCAGTACCATTCCAGTCAATCAACTTTTAGGGTAGGAATTGATAAGAAGTTGACAGTCCATTGAGGAAAAGGTTTTTCAACAAATGACACTGGAATAGTTGGACACAGGGGAAATTTAACCTCAAGCCCTACTACACACCATATACAAAGGTTAACTCCAGGTGGATCATAGGTCTAAGAGTAACTACCCAATCCATAAAGTCTTAAGAGGAAAACAAAAATATCTTTGAGATCTAGGCAAAGGTTTCTTATATCACAGAGGCAATAAACTGCAAAAAACATAAAACCAATTAAATTAGGTTTCCTCAAAATAAACATTTGCTCACCCAAAGACACCATTAAGAAAATGATTAGGAAGCCTCAGACTTGGAGAAAATATCAGCAAAATATATGAGACAAAACACTGGTATCCTTGACATATAAAGAACTAAAACTAAATAACAAAAAGTAAAATATCCCAAAAATGGGCGGCGGGGGGGGGGGAGGAAGGAGGTTTTGAAAGACTTGGACACTTTACAAAGGATGACGTATGAATGGTCAATGAGCATGTAAAAAGCTGCTCCATGGACACGAAGTTGACATGGAGCCCGAGAGGTGCCCCTGGTTTAGGGCACCTTCGCCTGAAGAACAGGATGAACTGTGCTTCGAATCCAGGCTGAGTCATCGGAGGCAGGAGTGAAAGCAGATCTTATATAGCTCTGATGACACACAGTCTTAGCTTCACAGTATTTTTATCTCAGCTTTAAATCAACTGAACTATATGGAGAAACGTTATCAGAAACAGAACGAGCAGACTCTTCATGTGATCAGAAGCTGCACGAGGGAGCTCTGTCCAGGGCACCAGCCCTTCTCGCACCTCACTGGTATGAGACAGGAGGAAAAAGTGCTATTGGGGTAATTCCAGTGTATTAAATGGAAGGGCAGAATTCCCCATGTTCAAGGAAGGACTGTAAAGTGGATGTATTCCTGAATTACGAGGTGTGGCACTTTCCTAAAGAATGAGCCCTGAATGGCTCCTGTGTGAAGGACAGGGCTGGAGCCTCCGGGCTGCTCTCTATGGCCTGGGTTCCTGCTGCTCCCCACCCCCACCACCCCCCGCAATGCCACACTCACCACCTGTTCCCCCGACATGCACACAAATTAAGTGTTCATAAATCATTAGAAGAGTAAGTAGAAAAATGAACTATAACTAATCTTTAGAAGAAAAATGGTCACATCTAAAGTTATTCTTAAAGAAAAAAAAACAGTACAAGGAAAAGTTAAACACAGGAATTAAGATGAAATAAGAAAAAGGAAAAACATGAGATAAAAATGAAAAATCTACAATTCAGCAGACAATAGGTTATTTTATACCAAGGCAGCTATAGACTCTAACAAACCCATACACCTGACTTTTAAAACTCTGCAGTTCTTTTCTGAAGGTTCTCTGAGAGCTTCTTTGGCCAGAAAGCAGGTGAAAAGGTAAGCAGTTATCTGGGGCTTCTCTGCAGGCAGGTGAGGAAATGGTATAAGGTGGTACAGAGTTTATGTTCAAGAGCCAAGCCTGGTTCACCCTCCAAAATAGGTCCTACAACTCTTCTGTCATCCTAGACACACTGTCTGCCAAGGCATGCTTTTCTATTGATAGGCAGGGGCAAGCCGCCGTGAAAGGGTCCCGGTAGATGCAAAGCTTCGCACCTCACCTTTCAGCAGGCAGACACTCTCTGGGCACCTGTCCGGTGCCAGTCATCATGTGTGCCACTTAGGCCTCACTGACAAACTGCCTTCCCGGAGTTCATCATCTATCACTAATGTGACATCAAGTGAGCATCGGGGTGACACATCCAGTATTCTCAAATGTCTCTGTTACCCACAGCACCATGCCTTATTTCTGAAGCGAACACATCTGGGGAATCAATTCTTGATTTTCAGTTATTGCCAAACTCCAACCAGTCATTATCTAAAAGAAAATCCAATTCAATCAAAGCAGCAAAACCAAACAGAATTATCTCCTACTACCATTTGTTTCCCAAAAGACTTAAAAAGTGGAAATTTAAACAAGTAACTTCTATAAAAAATCACGTGGAAAGACTGTGTAGTAAAAGTGGTATTAAAAATACAGTACTTCCTAGGCCGGGTACAGTGGCTCACCCCTATAATCCCAACACTTTGGAAGGCTGAGGTGTGCAGATCGCTTGAGGTCAGGAGCTCGAGACCAGCCTGGCTAACATGGTGAAACCCTGTCTCTACTAAAAATACAAAAATTAGCTGAGCATGGTGGTATGCGCCGGTAATCCCAGCCACTCAGGAAGCTGAGATATGAGAATCACTTGAACCCAGGAGGCGGAGGTTGCAGTGAGCCAAGATCACACCACTGCACTCCAGCTGGGGCAACAGAGCAAGGTGCCCTCTCAACAAACAAAATTAATCAATTAAAAAAATATATACATTCACATGTTAACAAGTTTATCTGTACCAAATGGCAAAACAGCAGGCTCACATACTATGCTGCATAATCCATCTGTAGTCATAAAAGAATGAAGTCCTGTTCAGTCTGTGGGTAGATACATTTCTGAAAAGAAACATCCCATATAAAGCAAATAAATTTATATCTAATAGCATACTTCAAAAGCAAAAACTACTTGCAATTGATTATGATGAACTAAAAATTGTGTTATATAATGTTCAAAGTACTCTGAGTATATATACCACGAATCCAACTTCAAAAAATAGCCGAAGAATGCGCCATATTTATACTACCCAAAAAAAGAAAAAAATCACTTGTGACAAAGTATGCTATCTGATAATTTCTACAGGGTCTTACTTTAAGACAGATATACAATTTCTCAATCCTAAAAATGATTTTAATAGTTCCAGGTCAGTAATAAAAGGTAAAGGGAATTTTGCAAACAATGACTTAGCATTTGCAAAAGGCAAACTAATAAACTGTACTTTTAAATGCATACTCTATACTGAAAATCTAGAAGGCAAAGAAGAGCAATTTTTAAAAAATCTTCTATAAGCCCACCACCTTATAAGGGACAGTTCCTTTCAATATGGTGTAAACTTCAAAAGCAGGAGCGTGTGCTGGTGGTTCACAATTCACATATTACTTCATATCCTGCTTTCCCACAGCAATATATCATGAACGTTATTCCATGTCAACAGTCTTCATTGCATTTTTAATGTTTAATGGCCGTTTACAGTTATACCAAATCCTTAATATTGAAGACTGAGGTTGGTTTCCATTGTTTCCTATTATTAAAATATGTGGAAGAGCCTTGCACATACAATTTTGAATACAACTATTTCCTTAGGATATATCAGAATTATCTCCTACTACCATTTGTTTCCCAAATGTGACTTAAAAAGTGGAAACTGAAACAAGTAACTTCTATAAAAATTATGTGGAAAGACTGCACTAAAAGTTGTATTAAAAATACAGTACTTCCTAGGCTGGGTGCAGTGGCTCAACCGGTTTAAAAATAAACAAATTGCTGAACCAAAGTACATTTTTATGTCTCTAGAAATATATAGGCCAGGGTTGTGTGGTTCATGCCTATAACCCCACAACTTTGGGAGGCCAAGGTGGGAGGACTGCTTGAGGCCAGGAGTTCAAGACCAGCCTGGGCACCATAGCAAGACTCCATGTCTGCAAAAAATAAAACATTACGTGTGGTGATGTGCGCCTGCGGTCCCAGCTACTCAGGAGGTTGAGGTGGGGTGGGGGGCTGGGGTGGAATTACTTAGGTCCAGGAGTTGGAGGCTGCGCTGAGCTATGATCATGCCATTGCGTTCCAGCCTAGTGAAGGAGTAAGACCCTATCTCAAAACAAAAAAATACATTTCTAAATTTCCCTCCAGAAAGATCATAGCTAACCAACATTTCTGCCTGCACTGCAGAGCTTGGTCTCCTTGCCAACACTGGCTGTAGCAGTCATGTCTTTACAATGTTTTTCAACCTTACAGGTGAAAACAGATCTCTCTGTTGCCCAGGGTGGAGCACAGCAGTGCAACCACGACTCCCTGCAGCCTTGACCTCCCAGGCGCGGGTCATTCTCCTGCCTCAACTTCCTGAATAGTTGCAACTACAGGCACACACCACCACTGGCTAATTTTTTAGAGAAAAGATTTTTTTGTTTGTTTTTTTAGAGACAAGGTTTTGCTATGTTACCCAGACTGGTCTCAAACTCCTGAGATCAAGTGACCAACCTGCCTTGGCCTCCCAAAGTCTGTGAATTAAAGGCGTGGCCCAATTCTTCATTTCTTTGGCGGTTATAAGGTTGAACATTTTCCCATATGCTTACTATTTGCATTTCTTCTTTTTGTGAACCAGTATGTCCTTTTACAGACTTACACTAAAAGTATGGATAAACATACATATACATAAGAGAAGGAAGGATTACATCTGAAAAATATGAAAAACTTTCTATGTTTAGTTTCATTTGATGTAAGCCATGTTCATTAGGCGAGCAGAATCAGATTAATGTAAGACTCCTAAACAAAGAGTGCAAGATGAAAAGTGTCTAAACACATTTGTTGGGCTTGCTGGTTATTCTAAAACAGACATGGATCATCATTAATCTACTTAGAAGACTATTTTTTATTCCTTCTGTCTGATCTGCTATTCTTTGAAATTTTGGTTGATAAAGGAGAGAATCTGGCAGTAAGAAGGCGAAGTAGGAAGGCGGCCACCTGAGCACTCCCCTGCCACTGCAGCTCCTATGGAAGGGAAGGCGACGGTCAGTGTGGACCTGAAAAGGGCACTGCTCAATGGGCAGGTGCTGAGCTGCAGCAGGGACCAGCATGTCCTGGCACGGAGTTCCCGCAAAGCACAGCCGCAGGCTCCAAGGGCTCAGCAGATTGACTCGGGTGAAAAAGTCCCCTGACCCCCAACAATCACGAATCTTATCACAAAACATCAAAACAGAAAATTAAATGTGAATTCTGAATGTGCCTATGTTATGACTTACTGAGAGCAACCAAGACTATGAAATATGAATGAGATCCTTACAGTGCTAGTCGGGGGAAAGAAGACAGGAAAAAACCGGCTCAAGAACAAAACCAACTAATTCAGGCCACAGCACTATACAGGAAGACAAACAGAAACTTCCAAGTTTACGAGAATGTATTCATGTAGGGTGAAAAAAAGAGAAAGACATCAACATGAAAGTGTAAACT
This sequence comes from Cheracebus regulus, assembly GCA_963574635.1. NCBI lineage: Eukaryota > Metazoa > Chordata > Mammalia > Primates > Pitheciidae > Cheracebus > Cheracebus regulus. The sequence goes on along the minus strand of CAUYQU010063702.1, from coordinate 90,276 downwards.
GATTCCAAGAGAAGGTAGAATTATGAATCTGAGATACCTGACCTGGAAACAAGACACAGGAAGGTCCGGGGCCCAGAAAAATGAACAGAAACCTCCAAAAGTGAGCTGACACCTGCACCAGCTGGGCCAGACCCTCGCACTTCACTGCATCCCCTTAAATGCCTCTCCTGTAGCCAGGACCCATGTTTGTGTTCTAAGCTAAGCACAACTGAAATACAGTGGTGTCAATAAATTGATTATGGAATGTCAATACCTATTTCAAATTCAAAAGAAAGGAAACTCTAGTATTATTTACCCACCTGCATAGAACTTTATTCTATGTATTTTATTGCAAAAGAAAAAGAGGCCGGGTGTGGTGGCTCATGCCTGTAATCCAAGCATTTTGGGAAGCCCAGGCAGGTGGAGAGCTTGAGTCCAGAAGTTTGACACCAGCCTGGGCAACACGGTGAAACCCTGTCTCTACAAAAAATAAAAAATTAGACAGATACAGTGTTGTGTGCCTGTGGTCCCAGCTACCTGGAGACTGAGGCAAGATGATCACTTGACCCCAGCTCAAGGCTGTAGTGAGCCATGAATGCACCACTGCAATCCAGCCTGGGTGATAGAGACTGTCTCTGACACACACACACAAACACACACACACTGCTGCATTGTAACTGTACATGTGTAAGACACCACAGAAAACTAGAAGTGAATAGTTGAAAGTGCTTAATAGACACCGACTTGCTGGGTGCGGTGGCACATGCCTGTAGTCCCAGCTACTTGGGAGGCTGAGGCTGGCGGATCGCTTGATTCCAGGAGTTCTGGGCTGTAGTGCACTATGCCGATCGGTGTCCGGACTAAGTTTGGCATCAATATGGTGACCTCTTGGGAGCAGGGGACCACCAGGTTGCCTAAGGAGGGGTGAACCGGCCCAGATCTGAAATGGAGCAGGTCAAAACTCCCGTGCTGATCAGTAGTGGGATCATGCCTGTGAATAGCCACTGCACTCCAGCCTGGGCAACATAGTGAGACCCGTTTCTAAAAAAAAACAAAAAATAAAAAATAAAAAAAAAAACACAAAAACCAGACACACTCACAGTAGAGAGTGATGGCTCAAGGCTACAAGTTTAGGAGAAAAATGAAATCTTTGAGAAACGGCTGAAAACCAAGTTAACTAAAGTGGCTCTTTCTGTCTGCAGATGTTCTGGTCATTTTCTTTTCTTTTTTTTTTTTTTTGCCTTTTTCAAAATTCCCTTCTCTCTTTCACCACTTTGAGTTGAAAGTCAAGATAAATACTTATGCTATATAATAACCCATCTCCCTGTTACAGCAACCACAAATGTCACAGGTTCCTAAAGGCTCCGAATATTTGTTTTACAGCAAGAAGGTTATTTTTCTAAAATAAACAAACAAACAAACAAGTCCATTTGCTTCACCAGGATAAACAATGGGTAAAAATCTAGCTGTTAGGTACTAGCCAGAGTTATGGGAAGGAAAAGAATCCCTTCTTTTTCTCTCAACCAGTTTTCCTTTCTAACCCACTTCCTTTGCCAACTGCTGATGAGGTATGTCGAATTTCGCAAAGTGATACTGTGATACTAGAACAGTGAGATGCACTGCCAGCTCCTTCTTCCCCAATCCAAAGGAACTCCTACCCTGAAACGTAACCTTACAACCGCAAGTGTTAGATGTCACGGTGAACAGGCCTTTAGGAGATTATTTTTAAATGACCAAATATATACCAGTAAGAGAAAACTTCTTGAAAAACTGCTCTGTTATGCAACCTGGGGCTGGAATAAAACAGCAGAAATGGCAACATATACGCAATTCCAAAAAGTATTATGTGTAAATGGCTTCCAGTGAAGATGGCGCTACAAAAATGTAACAGACTACTCAGAATTCTTCCAGTTCTCACAATGATACTGAAAATATATGTGAGGAGTTGGGGGGTAAAATCATATTTTATGATTTTCAATAATTAATAAACATAAGTATACACTCTACTGCTTTCACTTTGATTCTAAAATATTGAAGAGTTCACCAAAATACGTCTCCACAACTTCTCAAAGAAAACATAGAAATTTAATACTCTGAGAAATACGATTCATTCAAATACAGTAGCTGAACGCTATAGAGTGGCTAAAGGCGATTCCAGATTCAGACTGCTTAGAACCTTAATACTCGCCTCACTGACACCACTGGCTGCTATACAACCAGGCTCCTGAAGCTTATCCACAGAGGAAGGTAACTACTAAGATGAGGCTTAATGAAGCGTGAACAGTTCCAAGCACAGTGCCTGACACACAGAACTCAAACTGTAGCTGTTATTTCATAAATAATGTCTGAAGAATTCGAGTAAGCTATCTTAGACTCAGTTTAGGTTCTCCAATTTTTAGAAATCTATTCTTAGACAAAACTGGAAAAAAAATTACCCAATTTGAGTTGTAGTCTTGAAAAAAAAAGTTGCAGGTACTAGAACAACTACAAATTATATGAATTTATTTGTAGAAAGAAGAATTTGAAAACTTCTGCTAGCATACAAAGTCTCATTGTCTTATGAGCAAAAATAAGCCATCAGAAAAAGGACCAACCGGATTTAGTTAGAATGAACACATCAAGAAATTCCCAAGGCTGGGCATGGTGGCTCAGGCCTATAATCCCAGCACTTTGGGAGGCCAAGGAGGGTGATCATGAGGTGAAACCCTTTCTCTATTAAAATACAAAAAAATTAGCACATGCCTGTAGTCCCAGCTACTCGGGAGGCTGAGGCAGAGGAATGAATCGCTTGAACCTGGGAGGTGGAGGCTGCAGAGAGCCGAGATTGTGCCACTGCATTCCAGCCTGGGCAACAGAGCAAGACTCCGTCTCAAAAAGAAAAAAAAAAAAGCATGACTTATTAGATATATTAATTCTATCTCAATAATGTGGATTTTAAAAAGAAATTCTCCAGAGATAGATCAGCAATGATACCTCCTTGGGCTCTGGAGCAGTGCTCTCCTGCTTTTTGTATATCAGAAATCCAACCAATGTCTTGTCTTGCCTCACCAGTGGAGCCACCATCTTCAGATTTCTTAAATGAATTAAGAAAATGTCATACCTAGCAAGCCAGGACCCTGTTGGGTGGCATAATATTCTTTCACTTGGCAAGGACGCTATTTCTTCAAGAGCATCCTACCTGTCACAGGACCCTGCAATCCCACTCCTAGGCACACAGCCTAGAGAACAAAAGTCATAGAGCCACTCAAAAACTTGCCCACAATGTGTACAATGGTATTAATAACAGGCAAAAGGTGGAAATAAACCAAATGTCCATCACTAATCAATGGGTAAACAAAAGTAGACTAGCCATACAACTGAGTCATGAAAAGCAATGATGTACAGTGATGCGTGCTATGGGGATGAAGCCTGCAAGCATGCTAAGTCAAAGATGCCACACATGCAGCCCACACATCATATGATTCCATTTATGCAAAATGTACAAATGAGCAAATTCAGAAAGACCAAGTAAATGAGTGGTTGCCAGGGCTTGGGGGGAAGACGGCATGAGGAGTGACTGCTAATGGGTACAAGGTGTGGTTTTGGGGTGATTAAAATGTTCGAAAATTAGACAGTGGCGACAGTTGTAAAACTCTGTAAATATACTAAAAACCACTGCATTGTATACTTTTTAAAAGGGTGAATTTTATGGTATGTAATTATATCTCAATAAAGATACTATTTTTAAAAAGTATCCTTTATGTAAGTGCATATACATATGTAAAAATGCAAACACACACATTTTATGTATATTCAGAGAGTTTTATATCTACTTACTTTTTTTTAGGATTCTAAAATATTAATATTAATATTAGTATAAGAATATACTAGAATATGACAAAACCTAGTTTGATCATAACTGATATATTCTAAAAATTTAAACCTGAACTCTGTTGAATCAGCAACTTTAAAGTCCTAGAATCAGTAGCAATCTCTCTCCTGAGTGAGCTTAACTCTAATTTCAATGTTGTATGTGTATGGAATCAAGAAATCCTCCAAATTAGACAGTGCGTCTCCAACCACACGAATAGCGGCAGCCCCATCTTTTCCACCCTCATCGCCTTTGCAGCACACAGCACAGTCTCCCATGCACATCACAGACCAAATACTAAAGGAATAAAATACTTTTTAAATACTGTTATTTAAAAAATAGGGCCATAGCCTGGGTAACATAGCAAGACTCTGTCCCTACAAACAAAAAAAACTGACCAGGTGTGGTGGCATGTCTGTGGTCCCAGCTACTTGGGAGGCTGAGGTGGGAGGGTTGCTTGAGCCCAGGCAGTTGAGACCACGCCACTGCACTCCAGCCTGGGTGACAGAGTGGGACCTTGTCTCAAACACACAAAAAAATAGGGCCATTAACAGGAAAACTTCTGCTCCATGCAACGAACTTTTCCTGTAAAAGGGCAGGCAGTACATAGTTCAGGCTTCATGGACCAAACTGCTTCTAACACAACTACTCAACTCTGTTTCCATAACACAAGGCAGTCATAGACAATATATAAACAAATGGACAGTAAAACAAATGATCTGCTGAGAACCTCAGGACCTTGCTTTAGACCAGTGCTGCCCAACGGAACCTTCCACAATGACAGAAATATTTTATTATCTGACTACTGAGCATTCGAAACATGGCAAGTGTGCCTAAGGAACTGAACCTTCAAAATATTTCAAATGTAAACAGCCACATGTGCCTAGTGGTGACTGTACTGACCAGCACTGCATTTGACTACTAATGAACCAGTTCTACTCTGTTCAAAAACTGAAGGTTAAAAATGAACTGCAACTATTTTACATGATGAACTAGGAGGAGAAAATGACATAAAATTACACTAATTCTTAGGTCATACTAGTAAATAATCAAAACTCTAATCAAATCAACCTGCGCTAGGCAGGAGGATACGTGTAGAGCTCCATGTATCTGGACTTGGCCATGCTCTGCCGCGTGTACACCTGCTGGATGCCGGCTCTGAGGTCGTCCCAGATCTGGTCCAGGCCGATCTGCTTCAGGCCATGGGGGTTCTGGCTCCGGGTTGACGACATTGTGAGGGATGCTCTAAAGTCGTCCAGTGCAGCAATCCTTATTCAAAGTACAGCTAGTTCTCCATTAGATGAGAATATACAGTACCATTCCAAATTTATTCACAGCAGCTCAGAAAGGATGTCCTTTAAATGTAGAGAATAAGTCTCATTGCAGGCGAACCTGAGGAAGAGAGAGAGAATTAGTGGATTCTTTCTGGGGTGCTGTAATAGAGTGATACATACTGAAAGAAACACTGAGTCTCCAGGCATTAGAAGGGTCCCATGCAGTCCACAGACCATTTCTCTTTCTAGCTAAAAACACACTCATATTAATCATATGGTCTGTGTACAAAAAAATGCTTAGTTAGACATTTAGTTCAAAATCATCATAGTATTAGCACTCAAGAGAAAGGCTGGGTAAAAGTTCATACAAGCACAACCAACTCTGTTGCCTTTGCCTTCTAAAGTTATCAAATATATATATCACTTGACCTAGATGACAATTAGAAAGACAAACGCAAAGAAAAAAGGGCAAAGGATATGCTCAGGAAATTCCCAGAAACACAAACAGCTAATAAATAGGAAAAATCAGTTCACTCTCATGAGTTACCTATGACTTTTACTAACTTTTCACTTAGAACTCAGCAAGAATGCAAATGTTGGTGAGGCTGAAAATGAAAGGAAATAGGCAGTCTTTTTTTAAGAAGGGATTTTGGCAAGAATTATCAATATTTAAAATGTATTCTGAATTTAGAGAGACCTGAATTTGAAGCTCAGTGCAACACCTACTAGGCAGGTACATGTGGTACTGGGTGAGTTTCTCAACCTCTTTAAGCTTTAATTTCCTAGTCTGAAACATGGAGGCCAATCACTTTTCTTCAATGGTTGTTGTAGAGTTTAAATAAGATAATGTATAACAAAATGCTTAACACACAGTAAATGCTTAATACATGGTAGTGGCTATTATTTTTAAGAATACGAAGCTAGTGCCAAATACAATTCATAATGCTTCAGCATCCTGACCCATAAAGTAACTTAGGTATTCAATATTGTATCAAGTCAGTACTTCTCAATGTACAATATCACAGACACAATTTAAGGACTACCTATGCACATCACATTCAAAACGTAAAGATTTTAAATAGGTATTTCTAGTGCAAATCAAGAAACACTGAATAATTTTAATGGCTTCATAAAATGTCATTGGGAAGTAAACGAGACCTGGAACAAGGAGGCTAGGTTATTAAGGTCTGCAAACCCATGTCCGAGCTACCCTGTCATGTAAGTCAGCTCACCCTTTATCCTCAATGGCATTACAGAGTTCTGTGTAATCTAAGGCAAACTTTTTTTTTTTGAGACAGTATCTTGCTCTGTCGCCAGACTTGAGTGCAGTGGCGTGACCTCGGCTCACTGCAACCTCCGCCTCCTGGGTTCAAGCAATTCTCTTGCCTGAGCCTCCCAAGTAGCTGGGACTACAGGTGTGCACCACCACACCCAGCTAATTTTTGTATTTTTTAGTAGAGACGGGGTTTCACCATGTTGGCCAGGACGGTTTTGATCTCTTGACCTCGTGATTCACCTGCCTTGGCCTCCCAAACTGCTGGGATTACAGGTGTGAGCCATCGTGCCCGGCCATCTAAGGCACATTTAGGGACCCTGTGAGGTCATGCCTATGGAGCAAGTCTGAGCCACTGAAACCTATTCTCTAATATTTATTTATATTCTGGGCTATGGATCTTAATATTTTACGAATCCACATCATTCCGGATCCTAAAATATTTTATGTCTTACATTCAAATAGGTATGTTCAAATGTGGAATATATAAATATCTAAAACAAGGACTTGCTCAAGTTTTAAGAAACTAACAACTCAGCAACCACTCTGCAAATATTTCCTGTGTGTATTGTCCATGTGCTTTCCTTTGATCACCTACTTTGGGAGGGTCAACAGCACACTTAACTGGTGGCGCCATCTGATAGGATCGACTGTTTGGACCCACCCTACTTTCCCCATCACTTAACTTTTCCCCAAGGAGTTTAAATTCCCTAAACTTGCAGTTCAGTTAATTTTATCTTGGGTGAGCTTTCTCATACCCCTCTAGATGCTCTTTTACTCCTTTTCCTTCTCTTCTATTCAGCAACGGAAAAAAATGTTTTATTCTGCCCCCCAAATGCCTTTCCCCATCAGTGTTGTCCAGGTCAGTGAGTGGCACCACCCCATGTAACCACAAGTCAGAAACCTGGGAATGAGCCTGATGCCACAGCCCTCATATTTCATATTCAAGGGCTACGGACTTTCACTTTTAAGGTGACTTCAAATTCATCCACTCACCTCCATTTCCTCCTCTAGTAAACATCATCATCATCATCTCTTACCTGGGCCACTATTTAGTTGTTTAAACTAGATTCCAGTACCTTACATCTGCTTGTATCAGTCTTGATACATAGCAGTTAGCTGCATGAAATTGCTGTCATCCTAAGATGGTGTCATCGTGATTCTGAATAGGCTGTCACTCTAAGAGCAACAGGGAGCCAAGGCAGAGTTTGAAGAAGGGAAATCCTTAATATGGCACTATCAGATCCTTTTCTCTCTCTTCATTTGCCTCTTAACAAAACCTCAACCCTCCCTCTTCCTCCCCTTGGGTTCAGCCGCATGGACGTCCCCCTCCTTGGCCATGCCAGTCTCCTTTCCCAGCCAGAGGATCTCTGCATCTGCTGCTGCTTCTGCCTGCAGAGTACCTTCCCTTCTTCAAGTTGCCTTCCAGTCATACTTTCAAAGGAAACTTACTAGGAAGTCCCAGAAGCTGTTCAGGTTTGCCTTTAAGTGGGATTTTCCCTTCTTAACACTTACTCTAGGCCATAATTCTGCACTTGTTTCTGTATTGCAACTCCCTCACTTCACTGGAATGCAAGCATCACCAGCTCGTGAGAACCTCATACAGAGCCTGGCATGCAGTTCAACAAATATTTCACATAAATAAATGAAGGAATTAAGAAACTGAAAAGCTGTATGTTTTTCAAAGATTTAGAAATAAAATACCACTATCATCAAGCATCTGAACTTGCTCAAAATCCCTCGAGAATCTCTACAAAATTCTATCTTCTAAACGTTTTCCTTCAAATATTGGATTTTAGGCTAAACTTTATGTCTTCCTATTTCATTCAGTCATGTTTTATATTATTTTGGTCATTGCAAATATATACATACCCCCAAACAGTGTTTAAACAGGCTTGTGAAAATTACAGAATTTTAGTGACTAGTTTTAACAAATATTTAGTAGGAAACTACCATATGCCAGGCACCATCTTAGATATTATTGACTCTTAGTAGTAAACCAAAACAGACATGGTCTACTTTCATAATGCTACAGTTATGAAATAAAGTGTGCTTATTTATTTTTAAATATGGTAACACTCTGTCACCCAGGCTGGAGTGCAGTAGCGGGATCACAGCTCACTGCAGCCTCAACCCCCGGGGCACAGGTGATCCTCCCACCTCAGCCTCCTGAGTAAGTGGCACCATACATTGGGACAACCGTGCCTGGCTAATTAAAAAAAAATTTTTTTTTTTTTGGTAGAGATGGGGTTTCGCCGTGTTGCCTAGGCTGGTCTTGAACTCGTGAGCTCAAGCAATCTTCTTGCCTCAGCCTCCCAAAGTGTTGAGATTACAGGCGTGAGCCACAGGGCACCCAGCCAAGTGTGCAGCTAAGACGCTGACACATAACTTTTGGTATGTAACCTACTTGTAAAATCAGAAACTTTACGTGCTATGCATTTGTGTACCAAAAGCATTTGTTCTTAAGAGCCAAATATAGTCCCTGGCAATCAGAGGTTAACCTTGAAGATAGTTCTGACCCTTCCTTTTCAGATGAAGAAACTAATTCAAAGAAGCAATCAAACTTGGCAAGATTCTAATGCTACAAAGTAGCAGGACCACAAACTAGTGCACTCTAGTCTGAATTGTAGGTTCTTCCATTTTTAAGGTGTCAAAACAGTGAAACCACTGTAAGAGTCATAGGAAAAAACAACCATTAATTGCCTATTTGTTAAATGAGGAAACCTCAACATCTCCAATTAAAAGAGCTGATAGTTTTAAAGAGTTAACAAGTCAGTCCTAATGGTATCAGTATTAAATCTATTCAAATATTTTGAAATTTAAGAAACTCCAATTTTTTTCTAAAGCGTGACTTGAAAAACTAAGATAAACACTGCAACTATGAGGACAATATAAAAGATAAAGTCAAGACACCAGTTATCTTCCAGCAAAGTTAAAACATACCAAATAAAGTGGTCAATGTGGATTTTTCTCCCTAATACATCCATTCTCCTGTCTCAGCATAAGCACATCAAATATGTTTGTTACATATTCCCTATTCTTTGTATCACATTTCTGATTCCAATTATGAATCTTACTCTATTAAAACTCACTGATGGCCAGGCACGGTGGCTCACACCTGTAATTCCAGCACTTTGGGAGGCTGAGGCAGGTGGATCATGAGGTCCAGAGACTGAGACCATCCTAGCCAAAATGGTGAAACCCTGTCTCTACTAATAATACAAAAATTAGCTGGGTATGGCAGCATGCACCTGTAATCCCAGCTACTTGGAAGGCTGAGGCAGGAGAATCGCTTGAACTTGGGAGGCGCAGGTTGCAGTGAGCAGATATTGGGCCTCTGCACTCTAGACTGGCAACAGAGTGAGACTCCGTCTAAAACAAAACAAAACAAAACAAAACAAAACAAAACTAAACTAAACTAAACTAAACTAAACTAAACTAAACAAAAACCACTCACTGATAATGTATGAGATCAAATACAACTTTTCCTGTCACACTGTCAAGTTTACTTGCTGTACACTTTTTGTGTCAGGTCTACACATGGTCACTTTATGCCACATCACGCCTGTTTATATTCCGAAGATGCTGAAAAACGCAAAATCTTCTATTCCTGCTGTTATGTGATTTATTCTTCTCTATCCATTCCCTTTTGCTAGTTGTTCCTAGAAAAAAATTTTTTAGATACTATCTAAAATTCATGCATAGTTGATCTGAGGTTTTCAAAAATTCATACTTAAGTGGGTGGGTTTAAAGAGGATGACCTAATCTTACATTTTCCATATCCCCTAGAGAGCCTCACCTCTGTACTTAAAACATTAATAACTAATACAGCAAAGAAACCTAAAACAAAGTCTAAAGGGAAAGGTTAGAAGTAAGCACATCATGAACTGTCTTAAAGGACAGATAGGTCACACACATGCTGGGCAGTAACAGAGACCTTTGAGCAGGTCCCAGGCGGGGCTCTCTGGAGCAGATGCTGAGAGCTGGCTTGGTTGGAAGGCGCTTCTTAGAGATGGGCACCCACGAGATGACGAAGAGGAGGCAGATGGGGCACTGAAAAGAGGGACTGTGATGTAGGCTCTATAAAGCCAGCACCAACCTGGCAGGGAACTTTGTAACAAGCATTGCCAGAGTGTCTCACGTGGGCTGCAGGCCAAGCCTTTAACTCCCACTGGGCTGAGAAGAGCACAGCCTGGGCCAGGTGGCTCTGCAGCTGAGGTTCAATGGCACTAACGCTGGGAGTCAAGTCCTTCCTTGAAGGGGCATCTGGGTGGGCCACCTCTGTATCTACCAGCCTGCTCCAATGGATATAAGAGGCTCAGTTACTGAAGTTTTCCAGTTTAGAGGTGTGTGTGTGTGTGTGTGTGTGTGTGTGAGTGTGAGTGCCCATGCTTAATCTGCTGAAGCATCATTCAAGTGTCTGGTGAATGGAACTGATTGTAAAACTGCTTGGAACAATAAAATAGAATATAGGTGCCCACAAAACACTTGCTTCTCTGTTAATGTTGAATTTTAATTTACAAACTAAATTAAAATGGTGGTGAGGATACATCCACCATCTCATAATCAGGCCATCAAAAAATGTCAATCTTAAGCAGATTTCATAAAAGAGAGGTTCCAATGGTTTTTAGGTAAGGGGTAAAAGTATTTCCTCATAAATCACATCTCATAGCTAGAAAACTTAGGAGGAGGTCCCCAAACCTAAAGATATTAAAAACAAACAAAAAATATACATATATATATACTTAGGAAATCAGGTAGGTTTCAAAAGTACTCTGGTACAGGAGATCCTTGGCACTGCAGGAGTTACCAATTGGGGTTATGAATGTCCACGAGTTTCAGGTGCGTAACCTGCAGATGTGCCACCTCCTGGCTTGGACACACAGCTGGCTGGTGAGTGAAGCAGGCCAACAGCAAGGGCAGCCACAGGGCCCCTCACAACTTCAGCATTCTCTAGGTGGCCAGCCCAAACCATGCCGACAAACTCTCGCTAATCCCCAGAGAGAGATTCTCATTTTCTTGACAGGAAACCAAGGCACAAGATGCAATTAGTCAAGGACAAGAAGCAATGGCAGAGCCAGCTGTGCCTCCACTCACACTAGCTGCTGGCTCACGGAGCCTGCACGAGTTTTTACTGCAGACACACACGTGCCACAGTTATACTTCACTTTCATCTAACCCTTGGAAGATAATGGAACACAACAGTCAAAATAAACAGGTCTAACAGAAGAAGGGCAGTCATATGTTTAAGAACTTGTCTCACAGAAAAGACTGTGATTCCAAAGGAAGATGAAAGCCAACAGAATCAATATTAAGCTCCCTAACAATTCCAACTGTGAACTAATCAAACAGCCTGTTTCTCAAGATTAATGGTGCATAAGATTCCTTCATTGAGTAGAAGTGTGAACTAACTAAATGACCTGCAAAAATCCTGAAAAATATATCTCCTTTGATATTAGTAATTCAGTTTCATCCATGCATACTGAAAGAGCTTTTGAAAAAGAGCACTTACAACAGTCTTCCACTAAACACTAATTGGAACATCAACTGAACTGAACATCAAGGGAATTTGGGAAGTACTAGCTTTAGTGAAGTTAAATACTTTGTTTGCCACAAGACTTCAGAGGTCTTGATAAGTGAACATGTCTTATGAATTTCCATCAGAAAAGCAGTATAAAGCATCTTCCCTCAAACTTACTTGGCCATGAAATATTTTTTCCTGAACATATCTTGAGACCAGTAGTGTTTCAAGAAAACCCCAGTATTTCAAGGAACATGACTTCAAAAAGTAAAAAAAAAAAAATCTGTGCTGACCCCTACTGAATTCTGGCTCTTTGGTGATCAAACATACACTGGTTCCACAACTTTTTTCACTTAAGAACGGTATCACCTCACTTCACTTAATGAAATATACCTCATTTTCTTTTGTGAGTCATATAACATTCCATTATTCATAATAGTAACTTAAAAAGCTTTCAAGTATTTACTTAACAATTATAATACTGCAACAAGCAACCTTATAAGTATTTACTTTTTACTTACTTGAGTGATTAATGCCTATATGTATCCACCTGATAAATATGATATTGACTATGATAACATCTACTGAGACAGGAAACATCAGAGAGGAACAGATCTACGGGAGGGCAGCTGCCCTTGGATATGTGAACCTGAGGTCCTTGTGAATCATCCCAGGCAGCTGGACACACAGGCCATAGCACAGAAGAGAAGGGGGCCCTACAGAGAGCCGATCTCCAGCGTCTCACCTGATTCTGGGAACCACAGCTCCTCAGGGGAATGCGGCAGAGAGACAGCCCAAGCTGAGTCCTGAGTAACATTTAAACACTGACTAGATGATGGAAAACCCAGAGTTTGTAACTGCAAAGTTATAGCCAAAAACAAAGAGGAGGAATCCAAGTCTGGAAGCCAAGAGAAGAAAAGGCAGTGATTGCATAAAACTGTGTGACCTTGTAAGTTCTTTCATCTCTCTCAACCCACCTCATGGGTTTGTGGTGAGGATTAAATAAGGCAACACTGTTTCAAAAATGCTAACTATTACTTGAGCAGAAATCTAACTGGAATGGGTGGGGAGGACAGAAAAGACAGACCACCTTAAATTAAGCATGTGTGCTGTGAAGGAGTAAGAAAGCTGGAAAGGACATGATGCCAACAGGCTCACGCGCCTCGCCCTCTTCCTGCCTCTGGCTAGGAAGTGGGGGGGCTCTCAGTCAAGGCGGACTGTGGGAGCGCTGCAGTCCAGGTGGGAAGGCTCAGCAGGGCCCCACCTGCAAATAACTGCAACAAAACAGAGCTCAAGGAAACAAGAGGCTGAAGCCTGGGGTGGTCTGCAACCATCTTCAGTAATAGGTGTCAGCAGTGGAGAGGAAGGTTCTGGGCTGTGCCAGAGTGTCCAATTAATTTCTGAACTCTGGTGGTTAGCAGATGACCACTGCAGGGAGAGAAATGACTAGTGCAGCAGAGGAACTCCAAAGAGTCTTTCTCCGGGTCTACGGCTGTCAACCCCCATGAGGAGGCAGTGGACCCTTGCCTGCAGCCTGGAGGCCTGCAGGATGTTGGAGGACAGGAACAGCCACACCTAGAGAGGGCTTTAAGGAGTCTTGGTCTTTATGGAATAGCAATGGGGTTGAAGCAGTGTCAGAAGCGGCTATGGAGTTTCCCATTCATGGATGAGGACTCTAGAGAGGTCCAGGAAGAACTGAGGTGGGTAAAGAAGTGAGAGGAGTGGAGTGGGGAGCCCCAATCAGAGGATGTAGCAGGCAGCTGAGGGTGTTTGTTAGTGCAGAAGACAGAGAGATGACCTGATGGCCTGCATCGGTCAGTGACCATAGGGAGAGCCACTGGGGATTCAAACCTCCAGCTTCAGAAACAGGGAGCTTCCGCTTTACAATTTTCAGCCATGGCCCCAAGATTGGACAGGGCCAAGCATTTCTTCATCACCTATCTAACCAATTACGCCTTATGTATTCTCCTAATCTATTATTCCTTTGACAATTCCTAAATATAAAATAGAGCAGAATGTAACTTCTTAAAACTTTATGAATTTTAAGCTTTACTTGCAGTGTGGCACATAAGGTGTGAAACTGACAGTAAAACAATTTAGATCTAGAGAAACTCTTGTATATGAACACCAGAAAACATGCAAGCACATCCATTTGCTGCTCTGTTTATAAGAGCAAAAGAAACAAACCAGGAAACAACCCACATGTCCACCAACACAAGAACTCCCAACTAAGCAGTGGGACAGTCAACAGACCACACACAATGAGCCAACTTCAGCTATACGCTTCAACATGGGTGAAGTTCAGAAGTCTCGAGTGAAAACAAGGTAACAAAGGAATATATACAGTATATCATTTTTATATCTAAGATTAATTTTAAAAGAGTACTTCTATGAAAAGAGAGATTAGCTCTCCCTGACATGAATGGAAGGCACCATCATGAACTACACACACTTATCTGCTTAAAACACTGGCTACTGTGGTTTCATTGTACTTATGTAAAACAAAAAATACTAGCTAGAGATACATACTTTTGTGATTAAAATGATATGATGGCTGGGACTTACTTTAAAATTTTGCAGAGAAAAAAATGCTGAGAGATAGGTACATTGCAGTTTCTACTTTCCATAATAAAAAGCTAACAAAAAACTCAGCAAACCCATATAACATAAGTAAAAATAGAAGCAAAAGCATTTGGGGGAGGGGTGAACAATGAAAATGTTGTGGGGTAACGATGGGTTTGGGAAGAAGCGCTCAGGGAGCTTCCACAGTACTGGAAATATTCTGTGTCTTAGAGGGGAAATGGGTTCGCTGTTGTTCACTGCCGTAGGAAGCTTGCTTCTTAACATGGAAGATGCTATGTTCTCTTGTAATCTATTTGCTACATACATAAGAAAACAATCTAGCAGGTTAAAGGATACTCTATGCCACTCAGAACTGAGGCTAGAAAGCTCAAGCTCAGAAATTCTTGAATTCCATAAGAAATTATTAAATCCTCTTTAAGTTTTAAATGAATGGAATGGCTGAAAAAGAAAGAGGCTAATAATACAGCCAACCTGAGTTTTAAGTGTATGGCCAAGATTAGGTAAAACTGCATAGGCAAGAAAACTGAAGCTTCAGGTTATATATACACTTTACAAAAAGCTCTGTTGAGAATGTTAATAATACATTTCTGCAGTTTCAAGTTAATAATTTCAGGAGTAAGAAAACCAGCAACAAGCCACTGGATCTGCTGTGGCATCATCTACTTTGCTCAACCCTCGACAACAGCTCCAAGCAGCTCCTCACTCCAGCTCTTCCTCCTCCTTCCACTGGGTCTTCCAAAGGCCACAGAGTCATGTTCAAAACCGAACTCCTCTGTCCCTGCCTTTTGTCCCAACTTAGTTAACAGAAGCCTCAGCTGCTCGACTTGGAATCCTAGGAGTTACAAAAGCACCACCTTCTAACTGCCCAAACATCAAATCCTATCTATTTTCCTCATGTTTCCTCCCCATTCCCTCTACCAAGACTTTCAAATGAGGGTCATGCTTAGTCTCCCAACTGGTATCTCTCCCTTCGAACTCACTCTCCCTTCTGTATTTCCCATTGGCTTTGATTCCTCTCTATTCTCATCCCTGATGAAAAATCAGTTCTAGGATTTCTATCTCCTTATCCTACTTCTCTTTACACTCCCAACTGCTAGAGGCTAGGCCTTATTACCTCTTATCTGGCTCACTAACTAAAGGGTCTTCACTGGTCTCACCCCGTCCAATCCATCCTCCATATTGTTGCCCCACAATTTCTAAAACACAAACAGGCACTCACTCTGTAACTGAATGAACTCCAGGGACCTTCTTCTATCCGCTACGTTTTATTTACCCACACCCACGGCACCTCCAGAATGTCCATTGGGTAGAACTGTTCCATGTCAGCTTATTAACTATTTAAAGAAAGGAACTAATATTTACTGTAGGCTGCTATGGTAGACTCTGCAATAGCTTTAATTGATTTACTCCTCACAGTAAGCATATTCTCCGCATGTACGAGCTACATTTCACAAATGAGGAAGCTCAGGTTCAGAGGTGTTACCTGTACTGTTTCCTTAGGAAGGCAGGAGTGTCTCATTCCACTTCCTTAAGAAGTATGCTACCAAGAGTCACTCCTGCATTTGACGTTACAACCTGGCTTCAAAAGGAAGCATGAAAAAGACAAGTGAAAGCTTTGTGATATGAATATGTAATGACAAGTCCAAACTGCTGCCAACGAATAGGTCAGGAAGGAACTAGCAAATTCATGAGCTTGACTTTTATTTATATTTACATTCCCAAAACTATTTAAAATTCTACTTTGTTTGGATCTTCACTCATTAGTATTTGGATGTTATTTTATGTTTTTTTAATCAAGAAGAAATTTGAACAAAGACACCAGGACAGGGACTAAAATACAGACCAAGAACTTGTGCATTCAGTATCTGCACATCTACCAAGAAGGACATTTACTACATTAGATAAGACTACATGAGTTCATCACTGAAATTCAAGGCTTGAAAAATCTGCGCTTAACTTATAAGATGTATACTATCCCTTTCGATATAAAACTATGGAAACTCCCATTCAAACAATTAAAATTGACAAGCAGCATAAACAAATTTCAATAAACACCCTAGTAGATGGCTTCCTAGAGGCACTAAGTTTTATCTCTACTCATTTAAAGCCATTCTAAACCTTTAAGTCCACTGGCTATAAAGACAGAGAAATAAACACATATCCAAATAAGAAATGGATTTTGCTTCTCAAAAAACTAATTCCAAGTCAAATTCTCAGACATAATTTATCACATATGCTTGCATTGCCTTGATTGTGTGGTTACTCAAAGCTAATAATTAAACATCTGGGGCATTAAAAGATCATGTTCCATCAACATAAATCTGTCACATGCTCTATTAATTCTACCAAATATGAACCCCCCAAAAACAAAAAGACATCCATCCACCCAAAGACTTGTACATGGATGTTCACAGCACTTTATAATAACCCCAAAGTGGAACAATCCAAAGTCCACCAACAGGGGAGAGGATAAGCAAAATGTGAGGCAGTCACACAATAACACCAAGTAGTCACACTATTTGCAATTAAAAAAAAAAATCAAGTACTGATGCAGCGTAGATGAACCTCAAAAATATTAACACGAAGTGAATGCCAGATGCAAAAGACTACATATCATATGACTCCATTTATTACATGAAATGTCCAGAATAGGCAAATCTATCGTGACAAAGTAGGTTAGTAGTTGCCTTGGGTTGTGGGGAGGGTGGGAATGGGGAGTGACTGCAAATAGACACAAGGGATCTTTTCAATGTGATGGAAATGTTCTAAAATTGCATTGTAGTGATGGCTGCACTACTCTAACTTTACTAAAAAATCACTGAATTATACATTTTAAATGAGTGAATTTTATAGTACATGAATTAAACCTCAATAAAGCTGTTAAGGGAAAAAAAAAAAGAACAGACTTAAAGCATGCTAGCTGTAAATCCTGTGGGTCAGATTCAGTTCATTCACAGAAAGGAATGCATCTCTGCAAGACGACCAGGTTCTGTGTACATACGGGTCTTGGCATCAGCACTAAAAGCAACATTACTGAGTATTCTACCAGAAAGTTAGCTTTAAGAAATGCTATGTAAGACATTACCAATAGAGGGGTTTACACTCTCCCACAACAATACATCAACAGGTGAAAACACAAATGTCAAAGCTTTGTCTGCAGGTATTGGAAGAGATGCCATATGGCATGAATGATTTGCTGCCATATTAAAGATACAGGCAAAAGTGGCAATTCAAGTTAACAGGCGAAAGAAATCATTTCAGGCTACAATAATCAGGAAGCCTTTACAGAATTTTGTGTGTTTTGAGAGTTTCTCAGAGGATGAAGCAGGAATTGAACAGCAGGAGAGGTACAGGGAAGGTGATGTCCAAGGAAGACAAGCACAATGCAGAAAACCAATCGCAGGAGCCCGGCGAAGGATTTGTGCAAGTCATGAGAGGTAGCGGCTGGGTCGGTGGGAAGAGGATGCAAGGCCTTTATTCCGTGAGGGTGACAGAGTTATGGAAGGTTTCAGAGAAGACAAGTGACACTGAGATAACAGCTCAACTTAGACCAACAGCAATGGAAAAGAAGAGGCCCAAGACATAGGCAACACAAAGCAGTTATCATGGTAACTGGTCTGACTGGATGCCATGGGACGGGAAGAAAGAATTCAAGATGGCAAAGACTCTAATTTATACTTTCAAACTTCCAACAATTCATTTCTGGATTCCAGAACTTGACAGACGCTGCTTTCAATATTCAAAACAAGGCCGATGTGGCGGCCTGTAATCCTAGCACTTTGGGAGGCTGAGGCGGGCAGATCACCTGAGGTCAGGAATTCGAGACTCAGCCTGGCTAACACAGTGAAACCCCATCTCTACTAAAAATATAAAAATTAGCCGGGTGTGGTGGCACGTGCCTGTAATCCCAGCTAGCCGGGAGGCTGAGGCAGGAGAATTGCTGGAACCTGGGAAGTGGAGGCTGCAGCGAGCAGAGATCACCCCACTGCACTCCAGCCTGGGCGACAGAGCAAGATTCCATCTCAAAAAAAAAACAAAAACCAAAATTCAACACAACACAGCTGCTGCTGGAGAAATGTTCCATGAATTTGTGAGATCTAATAACATGACAGATGCCTTTCTCCTTTGACCTGGCAATCCACTTCTAGTAATCTACTCCCAAAATATGCCAGCCAAAACCACAAGAAGTGGTAAATTCAAGTTGTGTCGCTGCAAAAGACTTGAAATCAACCCCAAACCTCTGAGTAGGGGACAGGAAGACTAAGGACAATGGAGCACTGTGCAATGATAGAAAGAAACTGTTAAGAAAGAAAGGACGGACCTCCACATACTGATAAGAAAATAAATTCTTAGCGGATACTTAACTGAAAACAGGCACCTTTTATGTGTGAGGGGAGTAAATACTAACACATAAGTGTAGATATATATTTTTTTTTCCAGAAGAAAAATTGGGAAGCTAAACTGAACACTAATAAAAAATGGTTACCCACGAGGGAAGGAGAAACAGTGGGGGAGATGGGTGGAAGTGAGACTACAGTGGGGTCCATGTATGGATTTCAGGGGGCTTCTGAATGCAGATGGGGCAAAAAAAAATTATGTCTTTATTTCTACTAACCTCTGATGGAAATCTGACAATTCCTTTGGTTATGAATGCAGGCAACAGACGCAGTACTTTTAACAAAATGCCTAACATTGTCAGCAAGATTTCACAAAGATTTTCATTATTCCATGCCAGCCATTGCCAGTATCATTTATGCTCATCAACACCTTGAAATTATAGTAGTTACATATGAAGTCTGTAACTACCAGATCTAGGAAGATGTCTGCATGTGTTAGCCTGTGTAATTATCAGGAATGGACATGTTTGCTACACTTTTGATACTTTTTATGATTTAAAAAAAGCAAAAAGTTATTCTGTAAAAGCTAGAAGAACATCTTGGAGCCATATGCGGCCTGCAGGATCTCAAGCAATTCTAGCCTCTGCAGTTAGGTAATTATCTGGCAACAATATAATTGTAAATATGAACTCACAAATACGAAATATCATGGCAGTTCTAGGTTACAGGATGATCGTCCAGAAATATAAGTATATTTATATGAAATTCTTTATAGCACTAAACTGAACACTCAGTTTAAAAATTCTCATGCTGGCAAAACCTCAGGAGTAAAGGGAGTTAGAGAGAAAAAACCCGATATAAGAAAGTGAGGATTAACAGAAATAGATAAGTTATGAGAAGAAGACTGAAACTAGAAAGAAGATGAAGAGCTTAATTTTAGATAAGTTGAATGTGAAGTGATTTGTTTTTTTTAAAGGCAGGCAGTTAAACAATTGTAGCCCAAAGGAAGTCACGCCTGAAGAAATAAATTTAGTAATAGACAAGTAAAACTGTTGGCATCGGTACAAACAAAAATCTTCAAAGTGTGAAGAAAGAACTTAATAGAGATGAGGACTAAAACTTCGTACTTCAAAGATGTGGGGAAAATAGTCCCTTTCCTCCCACCCCTCCCAAAAAAGGTGAGAGAATGCTTGCAAGAGACAGAATATATCAGCAGGAGAACACGGAGGCCAGAAAACAAGCCAAAGGAGGCTCAGCCATGGAACTTCTAGTCCGACACTGTTAAGTTGAAGACAAATCAAAGGTCTATTATGAAAAAGTCACTCACCGTGGTAAGTGCCAGGAGACATGGCCTTCAAGAACACAGCTCCAAAAGAGTAGAAAGCAATGAAGCCTGGCTGCGGCCAAGTAGAAATGGAAATGACTTGCTCAAAATGATGGTGAGAAGAGGATGGTGGACTCTGTCACTAGCAGAAACCACCAGATACCTGCCTCTCCTGATATCGCTGTCACAAGAGGATCCTCAGTACTGACTCAGAGAACGTGATGACTTATTACCCTATTCACCATGATACAATGACTGCTAGGAGATATGAAATTTCCTTTTAAATTCTAAAGCCAGTATACACTCATAATTACAACAAACTTGCAAATGAACAGACATAACAAATAACATGTCTTCCAAAACCACACACCTTATTCAGAAATAAGGTACAACTCAGGAGGCTGAGGCAGAAGGAACACTTGTGCCCAGGGGTTCCAGGCTGCAGTGGACTGGATCATGTGACCATATTCCATCCTGAGGGACAAGGCAAGACCCTGTCTCAACAC
Organism: Cheracebus regulus; assembly: GCA_963574635.1. Classification (NCBI taxonomy): domain Eukaryota; kingdom Metazoa; phylum Chordata; class Mammalia; order Primates; family Pitheciidae; genus Cheracebus; species Cheracebus regulus. The sequence continues at coordinate 69,629 of CAUYQU010063702.1, read as the reverse complement.
ACACAAAAACAACAAAGTACAACCAATAATACTTACAGCAGCATTCTCACAACAGAACTTCTGTGCATATCTCTCAGCTGGATATATGGAACCCTGGATTCAAAGTCTGGTATAAAGACGACCATGTTCTGCCCAGGTGTGTTCATGCTTTCTGCTGCCCTCTAAAACGAGTCCCTTTGGCAGCCTCAACAAGATGACCCCCACTCAGATCACCACCAGAGGGCACTGAGAAAATACCACACCAATCCCTACAGAGGAGAGAGACAGACTCCAAACCAGCCAGCACTGCTGTTCAGTCTCTCTCACAAGCGGACGTCGGTTCCTTCTGTAAAGTCAGTTCTAATTCTGTTCATTCGTTTTTAAGTTTTCCTCTAAAAATGAAGCACCAAGGAATGGGATGGGGAGAAACTGGCCAAAGTTATGAAGTTTCAGTTAGATAGGAGGAATAAGCTCAGGAGATCCAGCAGCCAGCATAGTGACTACAGTTAATAATAATGTACTGTAGATGTGAAAATTGCTTAAAAGCAAAAGAAAAAAAATTGCTTAGAGTACATCTTAAAAAAATGTTAAGTATGTGAAGTGATGGATATAATTAACTTGATTTAATCATTTCATGATGTGCAGTGTACATATATCAAAACATCAAGTTGTACATACCGTAAATACATGTTTTGTCAATTATACCTTAATAAAGTGGTGAGTAGAAATTAAACACAGAAATACCACCTTCTTAGAATTGCTATAAAGAATAAATTAGTAGAGCCTCAAAGTTTTGCTACAGTTCCAGCTACTTGGGAGGCTGAGGCAGGCGAGTCGCTTGAATGCCAGAACGGAGGTTGCAGTGAGCCGAGATCGCGCCAGTGCACTCCAGCCTGGGTGACAGAGACTCCGTCTCAAAAATATATATATAAAATAAAATATACACACATGCTAATTTAATTAATTCCCTCAAACACACACACATACAATTTTACAATTATGAGAATTCTCAGATATCTTAAGTTCAGAATTTTTCTCCTACAAACATCTTAGGAATTAGAAAACAATTTTTGTTCTCTTAGAGTTGATACTTGAATAAGTAATAGAGGAGGGTCCTTTTAAATCCTAAAAAGTCCACACACAAGCACTAAATGTCTTAAATATTGTTCAATTCAGAAATGAATCTTAGTTAACATCTATATTCTTCCTATTTTACTCCATGACTTCCAAGTAGGATGCCACAAGCGTCACTGGCATACATTACTCCAGAAAACCTGAAAACTTACAGAAAACCACGATCACATTATATTTATCAGGTGTTATAAAGACTGCCCAGTTTGTCCAAATAAACTAGTTTTAACTGCTAGGGACTGAATTCCAGTTCTCAGTTTCAGCACAAAGCTTTTATTCCGTTACCTAGATTGAATCATAATTACTCAATGGTCTAGATTGGTACTTTCATGTATTTTGTTTCCAACTATTTTCATTCACTTTAAGACAAGAAAAAAATGGTACATTTGATCATAATCATCTACACCACACATGTATTTCAAACTGAGGGCTGCAATTCATTATTGTGTAGATCATGAAACTAACTTAGTAAAAGGGAAGGGAATTTTTTAAAAAGTGAAATAGAAAAAAAAAAGAGCTTGTAGAATGTAACAAGGTAAGTATTATTCAGTGCATTTTTTTTCCAGTTATGTCTGCGTGGGTGCCGGGTTAGCCCACAAAAAAACATTTTACTAAAGAAACAATTCAAGAGGCACCAATCGACAGTACACAGTGACAAATTTCAAACGGCTAATATAGAAATGTATGTGATGTCTCTCGAACTTCACAGTTCTGGCTCCATAAGTCACTGGCAGTTGAGCTTCGTCAGATTCCCTAACTTCTGTGCCTATATTTCATCATCTGTACTAGGGATAATATTGTAATACCTGCTGTATGAAGTGGCTGTGAGGAATAAGTGAGTCATGAAAATAAAATGCTTAGCAGAGTCCCTGACACACAGTAAGCATTCGCTACTATTCATGTTAACACTACTACAAAGGGTTTCTAGTATCTATGAAATTCCTAAGATAGTCCTTAAATGTTAAACCAGTCATGCTTATTTTTAAAGTCAAAATGATGTACATTAACGTTGCCTAAAAATTCCACAATACCTTTGACAACTGATGATACAGAGGTGGTGCTTCTCCAAAATTCCCATCACAATGTATCTTTCAGCAGAGGGTGGAGGATTCCTTTGTATCGGGACAGACCTGGGGATCCAGCCTAAGCTGTGACAGAGTTTAAATTTTCCTTGAAATATCACTCTATCTTAAAATTTACATGAATCTTTCACTCTTAACATGAAATACATAATAGAATACTTTAAAACACCAGCTTGACAGAGCTTCCTAGCTCTCTTGCTAGTGAATGAATGGGCTGCTGTTGTATGAAATCCACTGACTTTGGAAAAGCCTCTACTGAAGAGCTTTCACTGCACACATCAGCATCCAAGAAGCTTCTCTTCTGTCTTGACACCATGGTATTTACAGAACCCAGATCAACACAGATACAAAGATACAAACAGCAAGCCATTCTGCCCTCCTTTTAGGGGGCCTGTAGACACTGGTGCTCCAGGCCACCGAGCATGGAAGGCCAGATGTGCACCTCCTGGCGGGTCTTTCCCTCTTCCAATGAGCCATGCACACGAGGACCACTTCCATAAAGGATGTCCTTAGTCAACCACAAACGCTATTAACTCCCAGTCAAATGAAAAATCTCAACTCACAGCTCCCACAATCCTATTCAACTCATTTCCAAATTTCCCTCATGTGTGGTGAACGGTTTGCCTTGCAGTTGAGTGTGAGGCCTTGAATAAGTATCTGCTCAATTAAGCAGATTTTGGAAGCTAGTGTTATCACTAAGTGAACATGAATCTTTTCACCACTAAGAACACCCCTTTTCATTATTTTTCTTTCGACTAAGATAATTTAACCCTGAGTCAAAAATTCTGCTCAGCAACTTTCCCTAGCTGAGCAAATCTTCAAATACACTTCCCATTTCACTACAAACTGGTTCAAAAGGAGAAAGGGCACTACCATGCTGCTTATTTGATTTAGGCCTTTTACGTTTTGTGTTTTAAAGACAACCACTTTATCCACCCTCCTGAAGGAACTGGGCACAGTTAAGTGATACCTCTTTCAGGTAAGATGCTCCTGACACACGTCCCCAGTGGTCCCTGAACCACTCAAGGCTCACAGTGATCCATGTCACCCACCACTCCTGTGATTCCACCTGCCTGTCAGATTTGCACCCCTGTTCTCTGTATATATGCTCAATGCTGCATTTGCTAAAAAGCACCTTGTTGAAAATGTCCTTACTAGCTATTACAACATCAAGTACTAAGAACTCTTTAGTATTTTCCAAAATTATAAACACTGGGGAGAGGGTATGGGGAGAAACATATATGCAGAGAAGTGTATATTTAAACCCAGGCTTTAAATCAGTCAAGAATAAATAATTTGGAAAAACGGTTTCTCAATCATTTGAGTATGTCTTCTGGGCTCATAGAAATCTGTCACTTGATCACCTTCAATAAGAGGCAGGGTTCTTTTGGGGAGGGAACTTTTTAAATTTTGCTTCCCATTCTGTCTCAAAACAGTCTGGCCATTATCTATAATATAGGAGAAAATGTGGGCTGGACATGATGGCACATGCCTGTAATCTCAGTACTTTGGGAAGGCAAGGTGGGTGGATCACCTGAGGTCAAGATTTTGAGACCAGCCTGACCAACATGGTGAAACCCTGTCTCTACTAAAAATACAAAAAAAAAAAAAAAAAAATTAGCCAGGCGTGGTGGCGGCTGCCTGTAATCCCAGCTACTGGGGAGGCTGAAGCAGAAGCAGAATTGCTTGAAAACCAAAGCAGGTGGAGACTGCAGTGAGCTGAGACTGTGCCATTGCACTCCAGCCTGGGCGACAACAGTGAAACCTCATTCAAAAAAAAATGTGGTAAAACCTGTAGCATCAGCTTTGCTTATGATTCTGAAACAGCGGTAAGCCTCTAGACATTTGCATTTGCTCATAGCTTTTACAGAAATGCCCCTAGTCAAGATGTGCCTTTCTGTGTAGTTACAAAATTTTCTAGTAAATTTCCCTCATGGTCTGTACAACTCGTATTTACTTGTTACCTTAAGAGTGGTGGGTTTTGGGGGTTATTGTTAAACGGCAGAGACACAAAAGCATCAACAATACTTTAAACCTATATTTTACTTATTTTTTACACAGGGTTTCATTCTGTCACCCAGGCTGGAATGAAATGTGCCATCTCGGCTCACTGCAACATCCCCCTCTCGGGCTCAGCCAATCCTCCCACCGCAGCCTCCCAAGTGGCTGGGACCACAGATGGGAGCCACCACACCTGGCTAATCTTAATTTTTTGTAGAGATGGGGTTTTCCTATGTTTTTTTTTTTGTTTTTGTTTTTGTTTTATTTTTTTATTTGAGAGGATTACCCAGGCTGGTCTCAAACGCATGAGCTCAAGCAATACAGCCACGTTGGCCTGCAAAGTGCTGGGATTACAAGTGTGAGCAACTGCACTTGGCAAAACCCAGACCTTAAGTAAGTATAAAGAATATCCTTCTTGTTAAGATTGCTACTGATTTGCTGATTTCTGTCACAACCCTAGCTGTATAAGCTTAAAAAGCTTACTTGAGAAAATACACACGTTAATGAGGTAAATTATCTGAGATAAAAAATATGGACAGACAATTGTTGAGACTTTCCACACTAAACTTAGGCTGTCCATATTTTTTATCTCAGATAGAAATTTACCTCATTAACGTGTGTATTTTCTCAAGCAAGCTTTTTAAGCTCACACTTCAAGTATTTATTCTGAAAACCATAAATCCATGTTCCCAGTTGAAAATACAGTTAATATTTTTAAAAAGGTAAAGAACACTAACATTACAAAATCCAGATTTTCCCCATAGTTTTGTTATCATCAAGAACTCTATACAGCACTTCAAAGGACGTGAAGCTCACAAACTTGATTCAGTTTCCTAAAAATGTACACATCAAAACAGCAAATAAGTCAACTTCTGAAAAATATAAATACAATGGAATAAAGAGATGCACATTCTAGGCTTTTTTTTTTTTTTTTTGGCCAAATCACACACACAGAGAACACAGAGTGAGTATGCGCATATACTCATGTTAGCCTGTACTCAACTGTCAGTAAAGCAAATCCTCCTCTGCATTTTTGGTGGGAAAGTACTCTTTTTAATGTGAAACTGTAGTTTCATTCACTGTCGCCAAGAGAGGCATCAGAATGCTTTTTAGAATCACTTTTCCTACAACTATTAAGGGAGTCACTATCCTGGTTACACAAATACACACTCACCTATATGTTTACCATAAAAAGCAATGTGGACACTCATCTTCCACAATATCCATACTTTCTAAACAAAACTTTAGTGTAATATATGGTTTGCTGGTTATAATCAGTGAATTCTTTAATCAGTTTTCCATAAACCAGCCTTATCAATAGAAAAATTCCAACATTTATAATTTATTATGGTAAAACTTCAGTTAACAGAACTTCCACAAATTGGTTGCTTTGTTGAAATTTTGGTAAACGCTGTAACTAGAAATTATATTCCCAGTTTGAAGAGCTGAGATAGAGACAAATACCCAGAACCAACATCCAGCTACTTTCCAGTGTGAAGTGCAGCAGAGCCAGTTTTTTAAAAGAGCATGTTAGCATTATACACATAGCTAGAACTTCAGGATTTTTTGAAAGCTTATGAAGATGAGATAGGAAGGCTGTGGTGAAGGGTTGACAAAGACGAGGAGCCGAGTCCCCTCTACCAAATGCTGGTGGCCCAATACCTGCCCTGGAGAGCCTCTGTAGTCAAGGAAGCCGGGCAAGTCCTGAACAAAGCAGCAAACAGCAGCACACTGGATCACCAGGTGTGAGGGCTGGTGATTGCAGGGCCAAAGAGGAAGGTATAAACACAGAGCATGTGTTTATGGAGGAGTAACTAGTAAGATTTGGTAGATCGCTGAATATGGACAGACAAAAAAAGTAAAGTCAGACACAAATATTTTACTTGTCTCTGATATAATGCTAGAAATAGAGATGTCGGATACGGTCTAGAGAGCAAAAAAGAGATCAGTATGGGGCAAGCCAAGTTGGAAGTAGGGGCAGGATAGTCAAATGGAAAAGCCCTGAAGGCTATTAGCAGGACTGAAAGGCACTCAGCTGAAGTTGCTCAGAATCGCTTAGCCTGAATAAAACTGAGAACCCCCAAAGCAAAACAGACTAGAAGAGAGGATGATCAAGTTAAAGCTATCTCCTGAATGCTCATGAAGAGTTAGAAAAGGTACGATGAACTGGAACAGCAAATACTCTGCACAGAACCCTAACTTCAAGAGGTCGCCCAAGAAAAAAGAAGGGTAACCTGGTCCAGAAGTCTGGGAAATGGGTAACGTGGCCTCTCGTCAGAAGGGGTCAAACACTCTGGAGAACAGACCTGGTGATGTTTCCCAAATTAATCTAACGCAAGACCATCATGAGAACAGCGTTCACCCTCTGGAAACCATGAATTCGAAATGCAAGGGAACCAATCTAATAAATCAAGTACAAATCTAAGAGAGCCTTCAAGGGAAGAAGTATTGAGATGCTTTTAAAACCAGAAAGTTTCACATTCTTAAAGAGAAAATGTGAAACAACTTTGTAGTTAAACCATTATCGTACAGGTTTAAGAAGCATTCTCCATGGACACAGGGAGGGGAACACCACCCACTGGGGCCTGTTGGGGAAGGTGTAGGGGACAGTATCAGGCAAAAGAGCTAATGCATGCTGGGCTTAATACCTAGGTGACGAGTTGATGGGTGCAGTGAACCAAACATGGCACATATTTACCTATGCAACAAACCTGCATATGTAACCCTGGAACTTAAAAAAATAATAATTAAAAAAAAAAAAAAAACTGTTCTCAACATATGACACCACCAATAAGATGTAAATGACATAGGCTTTGATTTTGTCGCCCATACGCTTTAATTTTTTTTTTTTTTGAGACAGAGTTTTGATCTGTCGCCCAGGCTGGAGTGTAGTGGCGCAATCTCGGCTCAATGCAACCTCCACCTCCTGGGTTCAAGCAATTCTCCTGTCTCAGCCTCCTGAGTAGCTGGGATTACAGGTGTGCGCCACCATACCCAGCTAATTGTTTGTATTTTTAGTAGAGACAGGGTTCACGGTGTTAGCCAGGATGGTCTCGATCTCCTGACCTCATGATCCACCCACCTCAGCCTCCCAAAGTGCTGGGATTACAGGCATGAGCCACCTCGCCCAGCCTGCCTTAAAATTTTTTTTAATATAATTCCTCTAATAGTATTTAAGATTTAAACAAGGACTAGAGTGAAGCAAAAATTATTCCTACACACTAAACTTATAAGCACACTCATTAGGATCCTGGCCTCTATGGCATGTCTCACACTGTACTACCAAGAACCATGAGTATTTCCAGGTGCTCGTCAGTGCTCTACCAAAGTGAAAAAAATGAACATATTCATCCACTCTGTATCAAATCTCTACTATAAGGCACCTTATTTTCCACATTCTATGATTTTAAAATCAGTATGTGTTCTACAAAACATGTTCTTTAATATGGTAGGAGAGTTTTCTTCCTTCAAAGGTAATGTCTTATTAAATTAGCGGTGTACCTTTTAATACATATGAACGCATGTATGTATACATATATATATCTCCCTGTAAGAGCAGTAAAGCACATTAAGATTGTAAAGGCCCTTCAATATGTCACCTGGCATCTCCTAAGTTTATTCACAGATCTTCCCTCCCATTCCCATACCTTACATGTCACAGGACACAGATAGGCAAATATTGGTCTAAATAAATAAAAATCCTGAAAATGTGGTAACAAGTAAAACAGAGCTCCATTATAAAAATAACAGTGACCAAAACAAACAAAACCTTCATAATGTCGTAAGTGAGCACACATACAATGTTTCACCTGTAAAGCCCCCACTAAACTGCTGACATTAAACACACACACACACACACACACACACACACACACACACACACACACACCCCCCCATCCCTGCATAGGGCAAAGTCCCCTATACACAGAACATGTAATAAAGGCATCACTGCAGAGCCAATTCCAGTATTTGCCTTCAGCATTCCTAACCCTTCTTCCCTCTGTGTGTTTTGGGTCCCTTCTTGGTAGGACCTAACCTACACAGGTGCCCATGTAGCCTTTCATCTACACATCAAATAGGAGACACTCTAATTTCAGTAGTCTCTACTTGATGATTGACGTAATACATTCTTATGCTGTGTGTCAAAGTCCACCCTCAAACAGGACTGCATTAGACAGCCTTCTGTCCCATGTGAGGCGTCTTGCAAGCAACAGAAAGCTGAGGGCAAGCAGCGAGGGAGTCACAGAGCATGCTTGACAAAGTCTTTGGCTCACACCAAGCACTGAACACAAGTTGAGTATCCCTTATCTGAAATGCTTGGGTCCAGAAGTCTTTTGAATTTTGGATTGTCTCATCTTTTGGAATATTTGAGGTACTTTGGGGACTGGATCCAAATCTAAAAGGGGAATTCAGATGTTTTGTATACACCTTAGACACACAGCCTGAAGGTAATTTTACTTTCCCTTTGGGGACGCTGAATAAACTGTTATGCACCCGCAAGTTGACATGAGGTCAGGGGTAAAATGTTCCACTTGTCACATCATGTTGGTAACTCAGAAAGTTCTACATTTTGGAGGATTCAGGATTTTCAAATTGGTGATGCTCAACCTGGACTAAGGGTTATTATTGCATGTAAAATAAAACGGCAAGTAAACATTTAAGATGGGAGAAGTCAGAAGAACCAGTCTGGAATTTTCCTTCTCCACCATCCCCCACACTAAAGTCTACAAATTCCTAAAGATAAGTTTGGAGTTTGGGGAGGGGGAAATGACTATTTCCCGTGTCTATTCCCTGAATTCCACTGGGGATCAAAGAGTCTGGTTTATCGACATCATCTACAATTGCAAACCTTTCCTTCCAGTCTCACCAAAGCCTCCTTCCTTCCCTGAGAAAAGGTCTGAGCTCTCTGCCTCCTCCCCTCCACCCCTCTTCTGACTTGTGGATGCTTATCAGGAACACGTAACTATTTTAGTTAGTATTTAATTAATCTTGACATAGTAAAGGCACCCCCAGAACCCCCTCCAGCATTTGTATTATTTAGCATACATTTCTTAAATAATTGATAGTAGCCTTTGTGAATTTTCCAAGCTACAGTACAAACTAGACCAAAATATTTTTTCTGATTTTTAGCAGATTCTTATTCTTAAGCATAATGACATTAACGTTAAACATTAATTGAAAATGCATCTACTATCATTAGGAGTTGTGAACTAAGCAAAAAGGGATAGAAAGTTCACACTAATACTGAGAAAAAGAAACTTCCACATTAAAGACAATTCATTAGTCCCTAATGTAGTGTTATAATAAACAATAAAAACATAAATCAATTTCATGAGATTAGGACAGTTTCGTGGAAGGCATTAAATGAGGGGACTAAAGTATTTGAAGGAATAAGATATGGGGAAATAAATGAGAAGAAGACTAGTCCAGCAAAGGAGAACCTGACTGCTGGAAACAGAGCCCAACAAAAGTCAGATATTTAACCCTGTGCACCAACACATAGCAAATACAAAGTGCTTTCAGCATTAAACTAAGCAGAAACATCTTCCTTGCAAGTAGCTCGCCTGCTTCTACTGTTTTGAGATTTCTTGATTTTATAAATTAATCCACTGAATTATAAATACATGTGCACTGTAGAAAGTTGGAGGAAAAAATAAAAAAACTAAAAAACTAAAAATAACCCACTGCTCAGAGAAATTAAAAATAATCCCACTGCTCAGAGATAAATCAAGTGTTAACATTTTGGTTTTCATCTTTTTAAAAAATACATATACTTACACACCAAACAAACTTTTAGGTATTACATATGTTGTTTTATAAAGTTATGTTTTATCATTAATACTGACTAAATGTTCATTAAATACAGTATTATGGAAGTTGAAAGACTGATCTAAATGCTGAAATAGGGCCAGGTGCAGAGGCTCATGCCTTTAATCCCAGCACTTTGGGAGGCCGAGGCAGGTGGATCACAAAGTCAGGAGTTCAAGACCAGTCTGGCCAAGATGGTGAAACTCTGTCTCTACTAAAAATACAAAAATTAGCCAGGTATGGTGGTGCATGCCTGTAGTCCCAGCTACTTGAGAGGCTGAGGCAGAGAACTGCTTGAACCCCGGAGGGGGAGATTTCACTCAGCCGAGATAGCACTACTGCACTCCAGCCTGGGTGACAGAGGAAGATTCTGTCTCAAAATAATAATAAATAAATGCTCAAATAATCATCCTTAATAACAGCAAAAAACAGAAAACAAATGCTTGTTAAGAGGGTATTAAATAACAGCATACCCTGGACAGAATATTAATCTGTTAATCATTTCTTTTGTATTTTCTTAAATTCTTAGAAATGGAATGGCTATTGCAAAGTATACATACAAGCTTTTGTTACATTATTTTGCTCTTTAAAATTCATATTAAATTACACTCTTTCTAGTAAGGTATGAGTGAGCTCATTTCTCCATACCCTCGCCATAAGTAGCTTATTTTGTAATCTATACCAATTTAAACAAACAAACAGTATCTCACTGATTTGCATTTCTGCGAGTACTGCTAGTCAAGTTCAAGGTTTTTTCATGTTGCCTGCTCCTCTTTTTATAAATTACCAGTTTGCCCATTTTTTCCCATGGGGGTGGGGGGGGGCCCTCTTTTGTTGTTGCTGTTCACGTGCCCTCTTTTTACAGTAAGGAAAGTAAATTTGCTTGTAAGTTACAATATTTTTCTGTTTGCCATTCACCTTTTAATTCTGTTTATGGAATTTTAACACAGAAGTTGTATTATTCTAAAGTACTCAAATCTTTTCCTTTACAGTTCCTATACCTAGGTCTTCTCCTTCGTGAGACTGCCATGCTGCTGGTTTTTGGTTTTTTAATTTTTTCTTGAAAAAATATTTTAAAAGCATCTAAGTTTACCCCCTAAAATGACTGCCATTTTTACTACTTTAAATATCTTCATTACACACTTTATACATATTTTAAATGGCTGCACCCATTTCATACAATCTCTTTCCAAAGTATTTTCTGACACAGGCCTTTAAAAAAAAATGCAGCTTGTTAGATTTGAACTATCTTGAATGGTTTTACAAATTTTTGCAAGGCCAATGAGTCATAACATCACACCCAATTTAACAATAGCCCCAAAGTTCCAGAACTGTTCATGTCTATGCTATCAGTGCCCAATTACTCTCCCACAATGTTACTAAAAGACCAGGAAGAATAAGCTCATTCTTGGTAGCAGATCACAGTTCTGCATAACGAATTCTGCCATAATGATCAGATATCAGTCTTTAAAGCTTTTTCATTTTAGTCTCTTCTAGTCTTCTTCCACCTTTTATAAACTAGTCAAACACTCAGGGAATATTTGGTTAAAAGCTTGAGCTCTGGAGTTAGCCAGGCTTCACCACTGTCCTAGCCCTGACCTTCACCACTCAAAGTCTCAGCTCCTTCACCTGTATTCTTTAAAGTGGGTTAAACCATAGTGCCTACACTTCAGAGGGCACTGTCAAGATTTCCAGTGGAAGGATGTACGTGAATGCTGACGCATGCAGTATGCTAGTCACTGGGGACACATGCTATCACAGCCTCCCTGTCCCAAAGGAGGTCAGTTTGGTGGGAGAAACCACCAAGCACAATCAAAAGGTTAAATATTGTGATAGTGACACAGGCAGGACACCACGGGAACTCAGGGAAGGCTCCTAACCCAGACTGGGACATCAGGGCCAGCTTTCCAGAGATGGTGATGTGTGAGCCGTCAGTGAAAGAAAAGGCAAAGAGTCATATCTTGAATGGAACTGCAACAGCACTGAAGCATGGAGGGAACACTAGGAAGGGCAGAACAGTGCTTACATGGTCCAAGTTTCCCAAGGGAAAAAATATACATTAAACTTAGGCTTCACAATCCCGCTTTTCAAACATGAATACAATACTTGATGTTCTTTGAGACCATTTTTTCCAAAATGCTATTAACGTTAAGAGTGGTGGCATTCTCATGGAATCCACATACTTTGAGGGCCTAAGGAAATCAAGTGTCAATTAAAAAACCATCTCACTTCACAAATGAGGAAATACAGGCCCTGCAAAGGCAAGCTTGAACTAGACTCCACATCTTCTCTCCCAATCAAGATGCTCTATACCTAGCAAAAATAAATGACTACATCTCTCTCCATCACAGAATTTTTAGAAGTGAAATACCTCCATGCATGAATAAAAAACTTGTCATTAAATGTTATAATCCTGTTTATAATGTGCTTACTCAATGTTCATTTTACAAACAGAACATTATGTCCTCAGTAGTAAACATAAGGTTTTTATACAAATTGGATCTATTTTTCATTTAATGTTCATTTCTTCATTTGCAAAACAAACACACTGATAAACTACCAGATATTTTTAAAAAGCAAGGCACATTTAGAATTGGCTCTTCAAACGGTTAATTCTTTTCTCCAGACATACCTAAAAGACAAGTTCAAAATGAAGCTGACAGTCCCCCAAAGACATTTTATTGCAGAATGACTCAGGGTCATGGCTTTGGGACCCACAGAGGGCTGAAACAGCAAAAAACAAAACAAAACAAAACGCCTTCATAAGTTCTTATGGTCCTAATGTTTTCAATTTGAAGAATGGCAAGTAACAACTCCTCAATTTAAAGTACATTCATTTGAATTTTCCATGCTGAAAGACAGACACAGTGCCCCTGGGTATACTGGGAATGACATTCTGATGAAAGGGCCTCAGTGACCCAGGGATGGTTCCTCCCACAGCAACTTCCTATCCCACTCCAGCAGAACCAAGGGCCTGGCCTCATCTTTGCAACAAGGAGATGCCTCCACTACCAAACTGCTTCATTTCAAAGGCAAGGCTGGATACCCAACATGGGGGAAAAAACCTGATCGTGTTTGATCGTGTTTCCAAAAAAAGGTAAAAAATATCCACACCTTAAAACTAGTTTTAAGGGGAAAGAAAGCTAAAGTTTCACAACCTGTTTTCTTGGCACCGTCCTGGACTTCATAGGTATAGAAAACCTGGGCATTTTTCCATTGGAGCCCTGTACTAGATACTGGGGTGCTGTGGGGAGGGGGGAAGTGGAGAAAAGGGAAGAGAGAGTGGAGAAGGAGGGATGAGAGAATCAATTTTACTTGAGAAGTGTATAATAATAAAGCTTGCATTCTTAACCGGCTTAAGTGCAATGATTGTGTTTTCTGTAGCCAACAATCAGAGCATGTTTTCAAACATTAAATTAGAATTATTCCAGAAAACTCATTCATTCAAAAATAAGCAATTGAGGCACCACCATAACCAAGTTCTGTTACTCTGGAGACACAAAAATAAACAAGGAATATCCCCTGCGCTGGAGGAATTCAGAGTCGGAAATGTATGGGAAATAAGGCTGTACTGTAGTTAATTACAGCTAGAAGATAACATTCAGTAAGTGGCAAGAGTCTAATGAACTGTAATATATCTAAGGAAACCATGCAGAATCAGCTTAGGCATGCGTGTCTGTCTTCTGATGTGGTACACACATTGGGAGTGGGGGGTGGGGATGCCTGTAAGGACCTGAGCATGTGGCTCTCAGGGAGGGAAGCGTTTACAAATTAGTGAAAAACCCTAGCATATCCAAAGTTGGTTTGTTTTTTGACAAAACAGTTTCTAAAAGATGAGGCCAATGAGGAAAGAAGTTTAACATATTTAGAAAGCAATTCAGCCATCCCTCTCAAGCTTAAGGAACACTCTCCTGAAACCTCCAAAAATGGGCATAATAGAGTTAAAGCGAACCAGTCTTGTGTTTGCATGCTTTGGAATTTGAAATGCAATGCAACTATTTCGACTCACTACGGAAAACAACAAATAGAATCTTGAAGTAAAACATTTTTTAATATCCAAAAACCTCCTTTAAACAAAGAAAAATCTCATCTCCAAATATTGTTTTCAAACAAAATGACTGGTTTTACATTTTAAATATCATTATATATTTTACTACGTAATACACTCTCCAGGATTTCAAAAAACTGGGAACATTTTCGGATGCACCATGAAATGAAGTGTTAAAACTGCACACACTTCTGCGAGGCGTTAGGTCCTAGAAGCTCATGGCTTGAAGTAAAAAAGGAATCTAGTTTCTCTTCTGCCGCTTCGTTAAGATTATTCCAAAAAGTGTGATCGTTTACTCCACTCAGAACTTCTGACGATTTTAATGCTACTACAGGAAAGAGCAATTACACTGAGCAAATAAATATTTAAGTAGACTGCAATTCAGTATTTGCGCACTTACCACTAACGCCTACTACGAACCAGAAGCAACCAAGAGTGACCCAGTCAGAAAAGAGAATCGTCTTTTTGGCAAAGCCAGCCAGGCAGAAAACCTTAACTTTGGGAATTCATTTCAAGCGGTGTCTACAAGCATTCCTCTCTTTCTTAATTATCTTACGCCTGCGCTACACAATATGACACAGGTGGCAGAAACAGGGGTCTTTCAGATCTTGGGGCAAAACTCGCACGAACCCCGAGCCTGGGGACCCCAAGTCCCCGCAGCCTGCGGGCGCCCGGTTACCTCCAGGGTCATGGCGCGCGCTCCCGTTGGGGCCGGGGGCGCGCCGAGGCCGCGGCGCAGGGCCCGGCCCGACTCGCGTGCGCTAGGCGGGCGCCGGGGAGCTCCGTCCGGTTTTGCCGCCGGGCTCGCATCCCTGAGCGCCTGCCCCGACCTGCTCCCCCAGGACGACTGGGCGAAAGGGCGATTGTTACCCAATAATATCGTCCTGCACGGTCGCAACAATGCAGGCGGGGAACCCGAGAGCCGCGGGCAGGGAACCGGAAAGCGAGAAAGCCCGGCTTGGCGGCTGCTCGTGCGCGCGAGCCCAGGGCTCACAGGAGAGCACGCGTCGGCTGGAAAGCGGCGCCGAGGGGAACAGGGGGCGCCAGGGCGCGAAGGGGCGAGGGCACGGGTCCCGGTGTCCCGCGGAGGTCGCCTCACGAGGCGAGGCGCGAACGCCGGACCCGCTCGGGGCTACACGCCGGCCCAGCCTCCGCGGACCCAGCCCGGTTGCGACGGGGAAAGGGGCCGGCGCCACCAGGCCGCCGCCTCCGGACGCGATGAATCGGTCTTTTTCCCAGTGCGTAGTCCAGGCCTGGCCGCCCCGGCCCGTCCGGGGTGACTCAGGGCCCAGCCCGCTCGCTCCCTTGCCGCCCCCAGCGTCCTCCGCCCACTAGCCCCCCGGCCCGGCCGCCATTCTGCCCGGCCGCGTTTCAGCCGCTCAGGCCTCGCCCGGCGCCTGAGCTCGGCCGCCGCGGCCCGAGTCACTGCGACACCGCGGCTCGCGGCCGGGCCTGCGCCGCCGCCGCCACCTCCTCTCGGCCCCGGCAGCCGCCGACACTCACCCGCATCTCCGTGGTGCCCAAAAGGCTCCCGCGACGCCTCCGCCTGGTCGCTGGGCCTGGGCCCCGGCGAAAGCCCCGTCCCGCCAAGGTCTGGCTGCGTCCCTCAGCCACCGGGGCTGCCCCGCCTGGAGCTGCGTGCGACACGGAGCCCGCCTCCTCCTCCTCCCCTGCCCGCCCGGCCCTCCTCCTCCCGCTGCCGCCGCCGCCGCCTGCACCACGCAACCTCCGCCCTCTCGCCTTCCCTCCGCGGCTCCCCGCCCTCCCGGCCTCACCGGCTCCGGCGACCGCTGGGGAGAAGCTGTTCGGGGAGGGCCGGAACGCACCGCCATCGGCGTCCGGGGCGGGGGAGCCGGGAAACCGTCGTCGCCATCGCCTCGCCAGCCTGAGGCGCGGGAGGGGCCCGGAAAGCGGCCGCCCGCCCTCCGCCCCGGGGGCGCCCCTTCTGCGGCCGAGACCCCAGCTCGCGTGGGGCGCTTCTACCTGCGAGCCAACGGCCCCTGCCCCCGGACACCCGAGCCATCCGCGACCCTGCGCGCCGGATCCTCCGCCAGGTTTTACAGCCTCCCTCGCCTTGGAGACGCCGCGGAGGACCCGTTCCCGCCACTTCGGACCTCGCCAGCGGGGATGAGCTGCTTGGGTCGGGGACACCACCAGCCTCTGGAGAAAGGGCCCGAAGCACCCCGAAGGAGAGAGGCTCTCAGACCCCTGCCCCTCCCCTGTGCGCACAACCCCCGTACCCCGCTGGCCTGGAACTCGACTCCCCACCTTTGTCCACCGGGACTGGGGGACGCACCCTCAGAAAGTCAGAGGTGGCCAGGTGCCTCCCAGAATCGGCGCGGACTTCCGAGGAACCTGCAGCCCATTTTCGACCCCCTTAACACCTGCAAGCCTTAGGATTCGGCTCCAGAAAGCTCGAGCTTATCTGAGTGTCTCTTTTTAAACATCACTTCTAAGATAAAACCTAACTAGGCTTTCCCTCTTCAGACTGTTTCACTAACTCCTGTTTGGCAGATTTTGACATTCACTCTACTCTTCGTCTTTGTAAGGACAAATCAAGACTAGAAGGCTTTGATTACATACAGGGATGGCATGAGGCATGATGCAAAATAGTATTGTTTTCACGTGTAGCTCGAAGTCATCTCATTTGAAATTAACTGTCATAATTGGCTATTTGGAATATTCACACTAAATACTAATTTTGGCAGCACAAATAGCCACCTGCTGCTATGGTGACAGGGGCTGGAGGAAGCGTGGTGGCCCACCACACCTAGTGAGGGATGGCTGATTAATATCAGGGCTCACAACTTAACAGAGCGGCTCATTCCACGAACAACTCCCGAGGGATTTTGAATTCTCCGTCATCTGGGCAAAAGATGTGATGAGTGTAACTTTCTGTTTCCTCCAAAGTAAAATGCTACACAGATTCCAGTACCACTCGGGACAGAAATCCTCAGCCAGAGCAGGGGGCCGTCCCCAGAGTCCACAGTTTCCTGCGTAATGTGGGTTTGTCTCAGAAGAAACATCCCACTGGTCTATGTGAGCCCCTCTATCGAAATGTTTTGGTCAGGCGCGGTGGCTCACGCCTATAATCCCAGCACTTTGGGAGGCCGAGGTGGGCGAATCACGTAGGTCAGGAGTTCGAGACCAGCCTAGCCAACATGGTGAAACCCTCCCCCCTCAACTAAAGATGCAAAAAATTAGCCAGGTGTGGTAGCAGATGCCTGTAGTCCCAGCTACTTGGGAGGCTGAGGCAGGAGAATTGCTTGAACCTAGGAGGCGGAGGTTGCAGTGAGCCGAGATTGTGCCATTGCACTCCAGCCTGGGCGAAAGGGCAAGACTCTGTCTCAAATAAAAAAAAAAAAAAAAAAGAAATGTATTTTGTCTACATCTAAGTATCTGTAAAAGTAATGCATTTGTCACTCAGGTATGTAATCCTTCCATTTGTGCAGGGTGTTGGGGTGTGAAAAATTCTTGGTTTATATCTTACACTTTTAAATAATCTTGTCAAAACTTAAGTGTATTTGACTTCAGTGTATTTATTTTGTGAGCACGTGGTCAGATTGGAAGTAAAAATGGAAGCTTTGTCCCTACGGCCCATGCTTTCCAGTGTACATATGTGGGTTTTTTTAAAAAGTCCCAAATTCTTCCCCTTCCTGGAATCTGTACGTTTTTTAGACAACAACTTAACTTCCCATTCCCTAACTAGTCTTCTCCAATCTCATCATTCAATATGGCCTCCTTTTCTGTGACTTCCTCCAGCTGAATAGAAGGGCTGAGTGGGTCAGCCTTCCCTTGATTGTTTCCTCTGCCCTCTGTTTTTCCTTAATAGAAGTATTTGGTTCACCCACACCACCCTCCCTCTTCTCACTGCCTCCGAGGTTCCTAGTTCTTAACTCCTTTCTGTGCTTTACCCTCCACCTGCCCACACGATCATTCTTAGCCGCAAATTTATTCCATCGACTTTTATGTCCACTTAACAACCAGATTTGCATTTACTTTGGGCAGATAACCTTGCCTCCTACCTAACAGGTCAAGGCCACCTGCTGCTCTCTTTCTACTTTAAAACCTCCTTCCTCCATCTTTCTCCAACTCAGCAAAATTGATGTCCCTCTCAGATGACCCCAAGTTTGGAGGGATAATTAATTTGATAGATGTCAGAATCAAAATTCAAAATAGTCTGAACAGACGAGAACATTAGGCCAAAAGCAATGACATGAAATACAGCTTTCAACTCTACAATATGATGTACTAGTTGGAAAGGCCCAAGTTTTAGATTTTAGTGGGCCTTGGTTTATATTCAGTTACTCAAATTTGAGTCATATCCAGTAACTCAAATTACTATCTTTTCTCTAGTTAAGTCAACTGTTAATTGGGGATAAAAATACCTACTTCATAAGATTGCAAAGAGTAATTTCTTTATAATTCCCACATAATTCGTGGAACATTTACCAACCATTAGTTCCCCTCCCTCATCTTGCACAAAGTGGATGTCTCTGTTGCCATTCATAACACATTCTTTAATTCATGCAGACCTGGAAACAAAATCCTGACCCATTCACCTTGTATCCCAGAGCTGTCACCATCCTAGAGAAATCCTTTGCCTATTTTGAGTCAGTCATTATCATCATACCCATTTTTCATTAAAGAAAAACCTAAGGCTCAGAGATGTTAGGCAATTTGCTCCAAATCACTCAGCCTGATCAGTGCATAATGTGACCCGGTGACTCTCACTTCTGTGTATACCCACTCCTTTACTAAGATATTCTCCCACACTTTTATTGGTCCTTTAACCTTCTAAATGCTCTTCCTGGTTCTTACCTCTTCTTTATCCTTCCACTTGTGTCATGACTGATGGCAGATTATTCCTTCTAAATCGCTACCTTCATCATTATAATTTTGTCCTTTCAAGCTTCAGTAGTTCCATATTTTTTATAGGGTTCAATCCAAATTTGGACCTGGCACTTAAGGTTTACCATATCTTGTCCTAATTTGCTTTTCCAAACTTATTTCCTGCTACTTCCGAAAAGGAACTCTCAGTGCCATCCAGTGCTGTTGGTTGTACTCACTGGTCCACAGATGCCAGCTGTGAATCGCCATTTATGAGCGCTTGCTTCGGTTGTTCCCCTAATGGATACCGTTCCCCCCTTCTCTCCTCCAACTCCAAAT
Source organism: Cheracebus regulus (assembly GCA_963574635.1). Classification (NCBI taxonomy): domain Eukaryota; kingdom Metazoa; phylum Chordata; class Mammalia; order Primates; family Pitheciidae; genus Cheracebus; species Cheracebus regulus. The sequence continues at coordinate 50,411 of CAUYQU010063702.1, read as the reverse complement.
CATGCTCACTTTTCAAGATCCAGCTCACACCCTCTCCCAGGAAGCCCACCACCTTATACCTTCTACCCAAGCTTTGTGATCTCTCCCTGATTGCCTTCTCACATGTGCCTTTAAACTAGGTTGTCTGTGCTGTGGGGTCAGAGACAATTTCCTAATGTTCACCTGCCACCTCAGCACTGTGCCTGAAGAACACTGAAGCAGATTCAGAGCAAATTTGCTTACTACTGAAATGAAAGGGTATGGTGTTACTTGACTATATGAACTATTACTTCTAAGACACAGGTAAGTAACTAGCCATCCAGTGCAAAGTGAATTAACAGGATGGTTCTCAAACCTGGTTTTGCTTCAGAATCACCTGGGGACTTAACTTCTAATTCCAAGGACCCCATTCCAGATCTACTGAATCAAAAGTAGCTGGGAAGCAGCAGGAAGGAAACCTGAAACTGCCAGAGTTTCTATCCTGTGATTGCTACTTATTATCTGGGGAACTTTGAGCAAGTTACTTAACCTCTTTGTGCCTTAGTTTCTTCATCTAAACATGGGGATGATAATAATAATAGCTCAGCCGTGTGCAGTGGCTTACACCTGTAATCCCAGCACTTTGGGAGGCTGAGGCAGGTGGATCACTTGGGGTCAGGAGTTCGAGACTAGCCTGGCCAATAAAGTGAAACCCTGTCTCTACAAAAAAATACAAAAATTAGCCGGGTATGGTGGCATGCCTATAATTCCAGCTACTTGGGAGGCTGAAGCAAAAGAATCATTTGAACCCAGGAGGCAAAGATTGTAGTAAGCTAAGATTGCGCCACTGCACTCCAGCCTAGGTGACAGAGTGAGACTCTGTCTCAAAAAATAAATTAATAATAATAGTATCTCATATAAGGTTGTTGTAAGTTAAATCCTTAATAAATTTTACCTATGATGACAATGATAATTTTTAAAGTAAACTTCTTTATTTAATCCAAATCATGAAATATACATTATTTGTGATTTAAAAAAAAAAAAACTAGTTCTGCTTACAAAAGCAGTTACATATATGCTATAACTATACAGAGTAATTCAACTAGATTAGTGTTCAAAGGAACCAGGAAAGAGATGAAATAATTTAATGATTTCTTCTACCTTACCTCAGACTAAGAGTTTTTTTTTTGAGACAGAGTTTCACTCTTGTTGCCCAGGCTGGAGTGCAATGGCTTGATCTCAGCTCACTGCAAACTTCACCTCCCAGGTTCAAGTGATTCTCCTGCCTCAGCCTCCTGAGTAACTGGGATTAGCACAGGCATGTGCCATCATACCCAGGTAATTGCTTAATTTTTTTTTTTTTTTTTTTTTTTTTTTTGTAGAGATGAAGTCTCACCTTGTTTCCCAGGCTGGTCTCTGATTCCTGGGCTCAATCGATCCTCCCACCTCAGCCTCCCAAAGTTCTGGGATTATCCCTACTTTGGTTTTACTAGAAAGGATTTTATAGCTAATTTTGGTCCATCAAATGCCAAATAAACAAGATTTTAATAATAGAGGTAACTAGATGTAAAATATGATGCAGAAATTTACTTACCAAAGTCACAAACTGTCTGAATGGAAAACATACTATTGGTACACCTCACCTTCTCAACTCTTGACTTGTAAATTGCCTAACTAAACAAATACACAGCGGCCTTGTTTTTATTGCCTGAAATTCCATCTAAGATTCTTGAGTATCATCTCTTAAACACTCAGATAGCTCTGAGAGGTAGGAGGGCTTGATAGTCGTTCACACATTGGCATTTACTAGTTCAATCAGTTTGCCTTTTTTTTTTTTTTTTTTTTTTTTTAAGACAGAGTTTCACTCTGTTGCCTAGGCTGGAATGCAGTGACATGATCACAGTTCACTACAGCTCGACCTCCTGGACACAAATAATCCTCCCACCTTAGCCTCCTGAGTAGCACCTGCCACCATCCCTGGCTAACTTTTTAATTTTTTGTAGGAATGGGATCTTGCTGTGTTGCCCAGGCTGATCTTGAACTTCTAGGCTCAAGCAATCCTCCTGCCTCGACCTCCCAATGTGCTGAGATGACCATACTTCATCTGGCCAGGTCGCCTTTTTTTTTTTTTTTTTTTTTAACACAGATCAGTAGCACCTAAACTCTGAAAGTTTTGGGCAAATTTTGTTCAAGAAAAGCACTGAGGGCCTCAGGGAAGGCTGAAGGCCTTAGGCCAGAGGTTCTGGGAGGAGGAGCCTTAAGCAAAAGAAGAAAAGTAAGAAAAGGAGATGGAAGGATTTAAAAATTTAACCTCTTCAATTTCAGATCTTGCATATTGCCAGTTCTAGGCCTCTTATTTTGGAATCCAGAAAATACTGCTGTAAGATAGTCATGAATCTTTTGAGTCTGGCCTGGGAGACCTAAACACCATCATAACATTGTATCAGTTTGGATCACATGAAATAGCAATTTTTTTTATTTTTTATTTTTAAGATGGAGTCTCCCTCTGTTGCCCAGACTGGAGTGCAGTGGCATGATCTCAGCTCACTGCAACCTCCGCCTCCTCGATTCAAGCAGTTCTCCTGCCTCAGCCTCCCAAGTAGCTGGGACTACAGGCATGTGCCACCATGGCTAATTTTTGTATTTGTAGTAGAGATGGGGTTTCACCATATTGGCCAGGCTGGTCTCGAACTCCTGACCTCATGATCCACCCACCTCGGCCTCCCAAAGTGCTGGGATTACAGGTGTGAGCCACATTGCTATGTATTTTCCAATGATTCAACCTAATTTCTATGAGATATTATTCAGAGAAAGAAGAGTGTCCTAAAATCTTCCTTCCTTCCTTCTTTCCTGTTTCTTTCTTCCCTCCTTCCTTCCTTCCTTCCGTCCTTCCTTCCTCCATCCCTCCCTCCCTCCCTCCTTCCTTCCTTCCTTGCTTATCTCTCTTTCTCTCTCTCTCTCTCTTGCACCCAGGCTGAAAGTGCAGTGATCTGATCCCAGCTCGTTGCCCTGACATCCCGGTTTCAGGTAATCCTCACACCTCAGCCTCCTGTGTAGCTGGGACCACAGGTGTGTGCCACCATGCCCAACTTTTTTTTTTTTAATGCAATGTTGCTCAATTACTTTTTTCCCTTTGTTGTTGTTGTTGTTGATTTCTATGGTCTTTTGTTGTTGTTGTTGTTTGGTTTTTGTTTTTGTTTTTTTGAGACCAACACTTGCTATGTTGCTTAGGCTGGTCTTGAACTCCTGGGCTCAAGTGGCTCGCCCGCTTCAGCCTCCTGAGTAGCGGGGACTATAGGCGTACACCTCTGAGCCCCGCCTACCCTGAGCCCAGCCTAGAATTACTTTTTCCAGGAAGCTTTCTATGACCCTCCATATAGCAACCCGACCCCATGTCTACATCTGGATTAGGCGTCCTTCTTGTGTAATTTTTTTTTTGGACCATGTAGTTATTATATTGCATTATAATTTTCCCTCTGTATCTCCTACTTTCTCAGATTTTGAGCTCCTTGAATTCAGATGCTGTATCTTTTGTCACTATATCTACAATATTTAACACAGTGCGTGGCACATAGTATACTGAAAGTGTTTGGAACCCAACTCATGCACTAATTGGAATTGTTTGTACTATGAAATTCAGTTATTCCACTTTCCTCCTCAAAGAACTTTCATAGTTCTCTACTTCCTAAAACAATCTCAAACACTTCATTCCTAATATTGAAGCATCCTCTACGCTTTGGCTCCAGTGGATCAGTCCCTCCGGTGCCTTATACATATCATACCAGATTCAAACTAGATTCCTATGAATACCCAATTGGGCTCCATGTATTTCCTCATCTAGCTGTAACTCCCACAGAAATTGCTCTTCTCTAGTCACTGTTTAACCAAATATAACCCATCCTTCTGTGCCTACCTTAAATGCAATCTCTTTAGTGAAACCTTCCTTTTTTTTTTTTTGTGATGGAGTCTCACTCTGTCACCAGTGGCACTATCTCTGCTTACTGCAATCTCTGCCTCCCAGGTTCAAGTGATTCTTCTGCCTCAGCCTCCCGAGTAGCTGGGACTAAAGGTGCGTGCCACCACACCTAACTAATTTTTGTATTTTTCAGTAGAGACGGGGTTTTACCGTGTTGGCCAGGATGGTCTCGATCTCTTGACCTCGTGATCCGCTCACCTTGGCCTCCCAAAGTGCTGGGATTACAGGCTTGAGCCACTGCGCCCAGCAGCTTTCCAGCTCTTCTACCTGATGCGAATTCCACTTCTCCCTTCGCACTGGGTAAGCTTCCTAAAGACATTCTTGAACAAGTTTGTATCCTTACAGGTGTGTATTAAATTATGGAAACTGGCAAGTCCAAAATCTGCAGGGTAGGTCGGCAAGCTGGACAATCCCAGAAGAACCAGTGTTGAAGTTCAAGTGTGAAGGCCATCAGGCTGGCAGAATTTTCTCTTGCTCAAGGAATGTCAGTCTTTCACTCTATTAAGGCCTTCAACTGATTTGATGAGGCCCACCCACATATGGATAGCAAGTTGATTTATTCAAAGTCCACCAATGAGGCTAGGCACAGTGGCTCTTGGCTATAATCCCAGCACTTTGGGAGGCTGAGGTGGGTTAATCACTTGAGGTCAGGAGTTCGAGACCAGCCTGGCCAACAGAGTGAAACCGTGTCTCTATAAAAGTACAAAAATTAGCCAGGCATGATGGTGCACCCCTGTAATCCCAGCTACTTGGGAGGCTGAGACAAGAGAATCACTTGAACTCGAGAGGTGGAGGTTGCAGTGAGATGATATGGCACTGTTGCTCACTGGATGATACAGTGAGATTCCATCTCAAAATAAATACATAAATAAGTAAAATAAAATAAAACAAAGTCCACCAATGACTGTTAATCTCATCCAAAAAACACCGTCACAGAAACATCCAGAATAATGTTTGACCAAATATCCAGGCACCATGATCCAACCAAGTTGATGCATAAAATTAAACACCACAAATACTAAGTGGGATACCCTGGACATAGCAAATGCATTTTATTTCTTTAAAAAGTAATTTATACTTGGCTGGGCGCAGTGGCTCACACCTGTAATCTCAGCAGTTTGGGAGGCTGAAGCGGGCAGATCACTTGAGTCAGGAATTTGAGACCAGCCTGGGCAACGTGGTGAAACGCCATCTCTACTAAAAATACAAAAATTAGCCGGGCACGGTGGCGGGCGCCTGTAATCCCAGCTACTCAGGAGACTTAAGGTGGAAACAGGTAACAGCCTTAGCTTTAATCAATCACAGCAAAAGTAACCTACTTTTGAAATTTTTACAAAAAAGAAACATGACAACATGAACATATTGCTAAGGCCCCTGCCAGGTGCTTGGAAGACCCCACGCTGGTGAGGAGACCTGAAGTTAAAGTTTGGTACCTTCAAGAGTATTGCCTCCATCTCTGTCTTCAGCCTGACCTCTTCCACACTTGAGGTCTGATTTCCTAGCTGCTTGCAGACCCCTCTACTTGAATGTCCCTCATATTTCAAATCATTTGGCCTCAAAGACCTTATTCTTTTCCTAACCCATCCCATATCATTTCCTTTGTTTTTCTGTCTCTGATGTTGGCATCACCATCCGCCCAGTTATTCAAGTTAGCAGCTTTCGTTATTTCCTGTTCTGTCCTTTCTCCCTCCATATCCATTAGATTTATTAGATTCGATTGAGTTAGTGCCTGTATTTGCTTTCATTTGGATTGCTGCAAGGGCCTCCTCGCTGTCTCCCTGCCTCTGGTCTCCTTGAATTCATCCCCCACACAGCCGTGGAACTATCTTTCTAAAATATGGTAATGACTTCCTCAAGAAGCAGGACAGCATGGGCCCTGGAGCTAGCACCCAGGTTTAAATCTTGACTATACTGCTTAGACAAATTATTTAATCTGTCTATGCCGCAGTCTCCTACTTATAAAATGGAAATACTGGCCAGGCATGGTAGCTCACACTGTAATCCTGGCACTTTGGGAGGCTGAAGAGGACAGATTGTCTGAGCCCGGGAGTTTGAGACCAGCCTGGGCAACATGACAAAAACTGTCTCTACTAAAAATATAAAAAAAACTGGCTGGGCATGGTGGCGGGCGTCCGTAATGGGAGGCTGAGGCCCGAGAATCACTTGAACCTGAGAGGCGGAGGTTGCAGTAAGCTGAGATTGTGCCACTGTGCTTCAGCTTGGGTGACAAAGTGAGACTCTGTCTCAAAACAAAACAAAACAAAACAAAAAAACAGAATAGTTCACACTTCACAGTAGATTTTAACAAATGAATTATAGCATTTCATGGTGTTGAATATTTGATACATAGAAAGCATTAGTATGTTATTATCACTGTCAATATAGCTTTCCTATCAAAAACTTTTGATGGGGCTAAGCATGGTATCTCACTCCTGTAATTCCAGCACTTTGGGAGGCCAAGGCGGGCAGACTGCCTGAGGTTAGGAGTTCAAGACCAGCCTGGGCAACATGGTGAAACCCCCTCTCTTCTAAAAATACAAAAATTAGCCGGGTGTGGTGGTACACGCCTGTAATCCTAGCTACTCAGGAGGATAAGGCAGGAGAATTGCTTGAACCTGGGAGGTGGAGGTTGCAATGATCCGAGATTGCAACACTACACACCAGCCTGGGTGACAGAATGAGACTCTGTTTAAAAAAAAAAAAAAAGAAACTTTTGGTGGTTTCCCATACTGGAACAAGATATTTAATAATGTCTTCTTTATGCCTGTAATCCCAGCAGTTTGGGAGGCCAAGGTGTGTGGTCACCTGAGGTTGGGAGTTTGAGATCATCCTGACCGACATGGAGAAAACCCGTCTCTACTAAAAATACAAAATTAGCCAGGCATGGTGGCACATGCCAATAATCCCAGCTACTCTGGAGGCTGAGGCAGGAGAATCACTTGAACCCGGGAGGCGGAGGTTGCGGTGAGCTGAGATGGTGCCATTGCACTCCAGCCTCAGAAACAAGAGCAAAACTCCATCTCAAAAAATAATAATCATCATCATCTTCATGTTGAGACCTCAGTCCCTCTTCCCAATGTCTGTTCTTACCACGTCTCTTCCTAGACCTTGTGCTGCAGACACACTTGAAAGCAGGCAGATGCTCCCCAGGCCTTTTGGGTGCTCCTGGTTTTTCCTTTGTTGGAAATGTCCTCCTTCATTTTTCTGACTCTGGAGAAATCTCAGTCATTCCCCAGGTCCCTGATCCAATGTCATCTTCTCTCTGAAGTTTCCTCAGCCTCTTTGCCCTCACTGTGTCCTGGTGTTTCTTAATAAACACCGAGCAAAAGGCCTCTGACAAACTCCTCCTCCTCCCAAACTTTCTTTTTCAATTGCCAAAAATGGGGTTTAAATGTTTAAGCCACAATTCTCGTGTGCATTCTCTCATGTAATACTTGTAAAGTACATCTTGGATTATTCCAAGTTTTTATTGGCATAAATCAGAGAGAACATTCTAGTCATGAATGATGAAGTGTGTTTTCCAGGTCATACTACATTCATGCCAGGGACATGGCATAGCCCATCAACACCATTTATTTATATGTTAGATTTTAAAGAACAATTATAGTATTTAGAGAATGGGCACAGAGAAGACATTTCAGTGATCTTAGAGCTTGGTTTTCTTGATCTGTAGAGTCAGTTGCTTTTGACTCGATATTCACTCTGGGAATGAAAAAATGGAACTAAAGGTACTAGCAGGCTGGAATCATCCATCAACAGATAACAAATAGAAAATATTTTATACCATCATTTTATGGGAAAAGTTACTTTTTCACCAATGAATTTTTCTATGGGATGGCAAAGGAAGAGACCTCTTTAGAATTTGCCTACTTTCTGTGACCATTTTTAAAGAATAAAGGTGTGTTTGTTTCTCTGTTTAAGATGGAGTCTTGCTCTGTCACCAGGCTGGAGTGCAATGGAGGGATCACGGCTCACTGCAACCTCCGCCTCCCGGGTTAAAGCGATTCTCCTGCCTCAGTCTCCCGAGTAGCTGGGACTACAGGTGCACACTACCATGCCCGGCTAATTTTTGTGTTTTTAGTAGTGATAGGGTTTCACCATGTTGGCCGGGCTGATCTTGAACTCCTGAATTTGGGTGATCTGCCCACCTCAGCCTCCCAAAGTTCTGGGATTATAGGCATGAGCCACCATGCCTGACCTTAAAGAATATATGTTTAATTTATAGTTGAAATCTGGATTAACAGCTCCTGGCTAGTTCTGCTGACAGAGTAAGTTCAGAAACCAAACTCTCATTGAACAATGAGAGCAGTATGTTATTTTTGCTGGTAATGTCCCAGAAACTTAGTGCTATTAACCACAGCTCCATACTCCAGATTTTTTGGCTCCTCTGAGGACTCCATCAGCCTGCAAGTCTGTTTCTGTGACATTAACAGTTAATCAAGAGAGAAATAACAACATGAAAACAAGAATTTCAGAGATTCCTCTTGCATGATTAAGTAGGGGAGCAGGAGAGACAAGATAGGTGGGAGGCTGGCAACTAAATATTCAAGATAAATACTCATATTTTCCTCCCATTTGGGAAGCCAACCATCTTCCCCATTCTTTTTTTTTTTTTGAGAGGGAGTGTCTCTCTGTCGCCAGGCTGGAGTGCAGTGGCGTGATCTTGGCTCAGTGCAATCTCCGCCTCCCGGGTTCAAGTGATTCTCCTGCCTCAGCCTCCTGAGGAACTGGGACTACAGGCATGCACCACCACACCCAGCTAATTTTTGTATTTTCAGTAGAGACAGGATTTCACCATGTTGGCCAGGATGGTCTCAATCTCCTGACCTCATGATCTCCTGGCCTCGGCCTCCCAAAGTGCTGGGATTACAGGCGTGAGCCACCGTGCTCGGCTCCCCATTCTTTTGTCAATGATATTTCCTTTTATTTTTCCTTACCTCTCCTTCCAACAGCTCTAACCTTTTACTGAAGGATTAGAAATGGGTAAATATTCAGAAATCTAGTTCCTCATTATTTTAAGACAGTCGACTTAATTGCCTTTATAATAAATGCTACTCGGACAGTACAAGGGCACTTGTATTGTGTAGGTACTAGCAAGACAGCCTGGAAGAAGCTGGTAATGTAATAGACAGAAATTTATGTGGAGCTACAGATGCTTAAGACACTTAAGTTTTCCTGATAGAATAAGGTGAGTTGATGTAAAGAGTGAATATAAAACTCTAATGGTCAAAATAAAGTGATTTTTTAAATCCCAGGGTACACACATGTTTGAAAAATAGTCAAGCATTTACCGAGATGTGTTTCTTGAGTAAGCACTTCATAAAACACTTGCTAACTGACCTACTTTTTGTTTTTCTTCCCTGTATCGAGAAAAAAGCTTTTTAGCTTCCCTGTAGCTAAAAAGCTACTCTCAGACAAGGGAAGGAAAGGTGGTTCTTCCCTTGCACAGAGCGGGATGTAATCCCATTTGATTTGTGCTACAGGTAAGCTTTTTCTGGTTCTGCCCTCAGTCTGAGAAAGACTGTGGGAAGAAGCCAGGGAGAGGCTCCCACGGGAAAAGACTGACTCAGGTATCCCAGCCTGTGCCTGGACAAGTGGCGGCGGAGGGAAAGCGCAGGCTCAGAGGCAGCCCAGCCTTTTCCCTCCTGCTGTCTCCAGGCTCTTCCAAAGGAGTGGATGGGCCTCTTTCAGGACAGCCCCTGGCTAAACAAACAATCTCATTCTTCTGAAAGCCCAGAGCTCATACCTGCCAGAGTTACCTGCATCTCTTACTGTAGTTATCATTTTATACCTGCAAGCTATTTGGGAGCAGGGCTGTGTCCCCACGCATTGTCCCCAGCCACCTTTCCAGGCTCACGTCCCATCCTGCCCTCCCTCACTCCTTTATCTGTACCGGCCTATGTGCTGCATATGTGTTCCTTACACTTTCCTTCCATGGTGCTTTTGCTAATTCTCTGCTGGATGTGCTTGTTATTCCCGGGTTCATCCATTGCAATCCTACTTAGCTTTCAAATCCCACTTCAGTTGTCATCTCATCAGACTTTGCAGAGTCCTTGGGCTGAAATAAATCTCGTTTTCCTTTGTGTTCTCATGGTTGTTTGCTTGGGCTTCTCTGAGACACATGGTTTCTTGTGTGTATTTCTACTGTGCCGGAACCTAAGCTCTTTGTCTTTTCATCCTGTTAATATGGTCTTTCACAGAGTGAAAGGTTTTAATTTTGACCATGTGCAATTCATCAGTGTTTCTTTTTCTGTGCTTTTGCTGTCAAGTCTGAGAACTCTTCACCTAGCTCTAGGTAGGCCCTGAAATTTTCTTCCATGTGTTTCTCTAAATGTTTTAGAGTTTTATGGTCTACATTTAACTGTGGGATCCATTTTGAGTTAGTTTTTGCATGAGGTGTGAATTTTAGGTCTAGGTTCATTTTTTTTCCCCTATGGACATCTGATTGCTCCAACAATGTTTGCTGAAAAAGCTCTCCTTTCATTGGATTCTTTTTTGTAATTTTTGTCAAAAAATAGTGGCGCATAAGGCTGGGTGTGGTGGCTTACACCTGTAATCCCAGCACTTTGGGAGGCCAAAGCAGGTGGATCACTTGAGGTCAGGAGTTTGAGACCAGCCTGGCCAACATGGTGAAACCCTATCTCTACTAAAAATACAAAAATTAGCTAGCATGGTGGCCGGTACCTGTAATCCCAGTTACTTGGGAGACTGAGACAGGAGAATTGCTCGAACCCAGGAGGCGGAGGTTGCAGTGAGCTGAGATCGCAGCACTGCACTCCAGCCTGGGCGACAGAGCGAGACTCTGTCTCAAAAAAAAAAAATAGTGGAGTATATTTGTGGGCTTCTATTTCTGGGTTTGTTGTTCTATTCCATTGATTTATGTGTTTACATTCTAGGTGCCTTGAGGACTAGACATATACCTTCCTTTTTACAGTGCTTTTGGTATATTGCCTTGCAAGTACCATCTAACTCAGTGGCTGGCCCATAGTCAGTGTTCAGTAAATTTTTGTTGAAAGAAAAAGTCAATAACAAATATAAATATAAATGTGAGCTAAATTATTGACGAATTAATTCTTAACATTTTGAGAGTCAGACCTCTGTGTCTGTGTAGCCTCAGCCTGGCGATAAGCTTTCCCTGGGCCTCTTGACACAGAAACTAGAGCCTCACATGTCCTGCACACTCTGGAGGCCTCTTGTCCTCCAGGAGGGTCATACACTGAGCAGCAGCTCCCTCTGCAAGTCTCACCGTCCCCTACACAGCCTACACCCCCAAGGCCTTCTGGCCTGCTGATGCCCCAAGTCGCACTGCACACCCACACCACAGCTTGTTGATCCTCGCTGCCCTCTTGTGCTCTGGAGGGTGGCTTAGTGCTGGTGCGGCAACTCCCGACCAGCTCTGGCCTGGCCAAACCAGTGAACTTCTCTGCTCTCCCATAGGCCAAACCACACCCTCGCCAGTGAGCTCTGAATGCCTTCAAGATCTACCCTTCCTTGGGTACTCTCCCTCGCCCTATGGTAACAAATAGAATTTGCTTCTGACTTACAGTCAACCTTGAATTTAATTTTTTTTAAATTAAAAATCATTTTAATTTTTAATTTTTTTTTAACAGACAGATTCTTAGTTGCCAAGACTGTAGTGCAGTGGCGCGATCACGGCTCACTGCAGTTTTGAACTCCTGGGCTCACATGATCCTCCCACCTCGGCCTCCCGAGTAGCTGGGATTATAGGTGTGCACCACCACGCCTGGCTAATTTTTAAAATTTCTGTAGAGACAGGGTCCTGCTACATTGCCCCAGCTGGTCTTGAACTCTTGGCCTCAAGTGATCTCTCCTTGGCCTCCCAAAGCACTGGGATTATATGTGTGAGCCACTGTTCCTAGCCTCTTTCATCATAATTCTTTATATTCAGATTCCTCCTTAACCTACCCTGTGGTTTCTTTTTTATTGGTGTTTTTAATTTTTAATTCTTGTAGGTACATAGTAGGTGTATATATTTATAGGGTACATGGCATGTTTTGATACAGGCATGCAATGCATAATAATCACATCTGGGTAATGGAATATTTATCACCTCAAGTATTTACCCTTTCTTTCTTTTACAGACAATCCAATTATACTCTTTTAGTTATTTTTTTTTTTTTGAGATGGAGTCTCTCTGTTGCCCAACCTGGAGTGCAGTGGTGCGATCTCAGCTCACTGCAGCGTCTACCTCCCAGGTTCAAGCGATTCTCCTGCCTCAACCTCCTAAGTGGCTGGGATTACAGGCATGCACTGCCACACCTGGCTGATTTTTGTATTTTCAGTAGAAATGGGGAGGTTCACCATGTTGGCCAGGCCAGTCTTGAACTCCTGACCTCAAGTGATCTGCCCGTCTCAGATTCCCAAAGTGCTGGGATTACAGGCATGAGCCACCCTGCCCAGCCCTCTTTTAGTTATTTAAAAATGTATAATAAATTATTGTTGACTATAGTCACCCTGCTTTGCTATCAAGTACTAGGTCTTATTTGTTCTACCTAATTATAAGTTTGTACCCATTAACCATCCCTGCTTCCTCTACCTTTACTACCCTTCCCAACCTCTGGGAGCCATTGTTTGACTCTCTACCTCCATGAATTCAATTGTTTTAACTTATAGCTCTTACAAATAAGTGAGAACATGCAAAGTCTGTCTTTTTGTGCCTGGCTTATTTTACTTAACATAATGACCATCCATGTTCCATCTATGTTGCAAATGACAGGATCTCATTCTTTTTTCGTGGCTTAATAGTACCCCATCATTTATATATACCACATTTTCTTTATCCATTTGTCTGCTAACGGACAGATCGGTTGTTTCCAAATCTTGGCTATTGTGAATACTACTGCAATAAACGGGAATGAAGATATCTCTTCGATATACTGATTTCCTTTCTTTTGAGTATATACCTAGCAGTGGGATTGTTAGATCCTATGGTAGCTCAATTTTTAGTTTTTTGAGGAACCTCCAAACTGTTTTCCATAGTGGTTGTACTAATTTACATTTCCACCAACAGTATATCGGGGTTCCCTTTTCTCTACATCCTCACCAGGATTTGTTACTGCCTGTTTTTTGGATAAAAGACATTTTAACTAGGGTGAGATGATATCTCATTGTAGTTTTGATTTGCATTTCTCTGATGGTCAGTTGTGTTGAACCTCTTTTAGTTGATCTATCTACCATTTGTATGTCTTCTTTTGAGAAATGTCTGTTCAGATCTTTTACCAATTTTTAAATTGGATTATTGGATTTTTTTTATTGAGTTGTTTGAGTTTCTTATATATTCTGGTTATTGAGCCCTTGTGAAGTGGGTAGTTTGCAAATATTTTCTCTCATTTTGTGAATTGTCCCTTCACTTTGTTGATTGGTTCCTTTGCTGTGCAGAAGCTTTTTAACTTGACGTGATCTCATTTGTCTATTTTTGCTTTGATTGCCTGTGTTTATGGGGTATTACTCAAGAAATCCTTGCCCAGTCCAATGTCCTGGAGATTTTCTCCAATGTTTTCTTTTAGTAATTTCATAGTTGAAGTCTTAGATTTAAGTCTTAATCCATTTTGGTTTGATGTGTACATATGGCAAGAGTTAGTGCCAGTTTCATTCTTCTGCATATGGATATCCAGTTTTCTCAGAACCATTTATTGAAGAGACTGCCTTTTCCCCCGAAGTATGTTCTTGGCACTTTTGTCAAAAATGAGTTGATTGTAGATGTGTGGATTTGTTTCTGGGTTCTCTATTCTGCTCCATTGGTCTATGTGTCTGTTTTTATGCCAGTACCATGCTGTTTCGGTTAATATAGCTCTGTAGTATAGTTGGAAGTCAGGTAATGTGATTCCTCTAGTTTTACTTTTTGCTCAGGATAACTTTGGCTAGTCTGGGTCTTTTGCAGTTCCATATAAATTTTAGGATTGTTACTATTTCTGCAAAGAATGATATTGGTATTTTGATAGGGATTACATTGAATCTATAAGTTGCTTTGGGTGGTATGAACATTTTAACAGTATAGATTCTTCCAATCCATAAACACAGAATATCTTTCCATTTTTTTGGTGTCATCTTCAATTTCTTTCATCAATGTTTTATAGTTTTCATTGTAGAGCTCTTTCACTTCTTTGGTTAAGTTAATGCCTAAGTATTTTATTTTATCTGTAGCTATTGTAAATGGGATTACTTTCTTGATTTCTTTTTCATATTGTTCATTGCTGGTATATAGAAATGCTACTGATTTTTGTACGTTGATTTTGTATCCTTCAACTTTACTGAATTTGCTTATCAGTTCCAATAGTTTTTTGGTGGAGTCTTTAGTTTTTTTCCAAATATAAGATCATATCATCTGCAAACACGAATAATTTGACTTCTTCCTTTCTAATTTGAACACCCTTTCTTTTTTTCTCTTGTCTGATTGCTCTAGCTAGGACTTCCAGTATTATGTTGAATAACAGGTGAAAATGGGCATCCTTGTCATGTCACAGATCTTGGAGGCAAAGCTTTCAGTATTTCCCCACTCAATATGATACTAGCTGTGGGTTTGTCATATATGGCTTTTACTGTGTTGAGGTATGTTCTTTCTATACCCAGTTTTCTTTAGGGTTTTTATCACAAAGGAATGTTGAATTTTACAAAATGCTTTTTCAGTATCAGTTGAAATGATCTTATGGTTTTTGTCCTTCATTGTATTGATGTGAGGTATCTTATTGATTGATTTGCATATATAGAGTCATCCTTGCATCCCTGGGATAAATCCCCCTTGGTCATGATGATCTTTTAAATGTGTTGTTGAATTTGGTTTGCTAGTATTTTGTTAGGATTTTTGCATCAATACTCATCAGGGGTATTAGCCTGGAGTTTTCTTATTTTGATGTGTCTTTGGTTTTGGTATCAGGGTAATACTGGCCTCATAGAATGACTTTGGAAGTATTCTATCCCCCTCCATTTTCTGGAATAGTTTGATTAGGATTGGTATTAGTTTTTTTTAAAATGTTTGGTAAAATTCACTAGTGAAGCCATCAAGTCCCAAGGTCTCCTTTGCTGGGAGACTTTATATTATGACTTTGATCTTGTTACTTGTTATTGGTCTGTTTAGATTTTGAATTTCTTCATGGTTCAATCTTGCTAGGTTGTATGTATATAGGAATTTATTTCTTCAAGGTGTTCAATGTATTAGCGTATAGTTGCTCACAGTAGTCTCTAATGATCCTTGCAATTTCTGCAGTACCAATTGTAATGTCTCCTGTTTCATCTCTGATTTTATTTATTTAGATCTTCTCTCCTTTTCTTCTTAGATAATCGGGCTAAAGATTTGTTGATTTTGTTTATATTTTCAAAAAACCAACTTTTTGTTTCATTGATCTTTCGTATTATTTTCTTTATTTCTGCTCTGACCTTTATTATTTTTTTCTTCTACTAATTTCTTATTTTTCTAGTTCTTTTTCTTTTCTATTCTTTTTTTTTTTTTTTTTTTTTTTTGAGACAGAGTCTTGCTCTGTTGCCCAGGCTGGAGTGCAGTGGCGCTATCTTGGCTCACTGTGACCTCTGCCTGCCAGGCTCAAGCTATCCTCCCACATCAGCTTCCTGAGTTGCTGGGATTACTGGCATGTGCCACCATGCCTGGCTAATTTTTGTATTTTTAGTAGAAACGGGGTTTCACCATGTTGGCCAGGCTGGTCTTGAAGTCCTGGCCTCAAGTGATCCTCCTGTCTCAGCCTCCCAAAATGCTGGGATCACAGGCATAAGCCACACGCCTAGCCTCTAATTATTTTAGATGTATCGTTAGCTTGTTTATTTAATATTCTACAATTTAGATGTAGTGCTGATTGCTGTAAAGCTTTTTCTTTGTACTGCTATCGCTGTATCCCATAGGTTTTGGTATGTTGTGTATCTGTTTTTTCATTGGTTTCAAGAAATTTTTATGTTTCCTTCTTAATTTCTTAATTCAACCACTGGTCATTCAGGAACATATTGTTTAATTTCCATGTGTTTGTATAGTTTCCAAAATTCCTCTTGTTATTGAATTTTAGTTTTATTACATTGTGTGAGGTTAGAGAACATATTTGATATAATTTCAATCTTTTTGAATTTTTAGAGACTTGTTTTGTGGCCTCACATATGGTCTATCCTTGAGAATGATCCATGTGCTGAGTTGAAGAATGTGTATTCTGCAGCTATTGGCTGAAGTGTTCTGTAAATATCTGTTAGGTTCATTTTGTCTGTACTGTAGATTATGTCTGATGTTTCTTTGTTGATTTTCTCTCTGGAAGTCTCCAGCTATTATTTTATTGAAGTCTGTCTCTTTAGCTTTAACAATATTTGTTTATATATCTGGATGTTCCAGGGTTGAGTGCATATATATTTACAATTGTTATATCCTCTTGCTGATTTGACACTTTTATCATTATATAGTGACTTTCTTTGTCTCACCTTATAGTTTTTATCTTGAGGTCTATTTTGTCTGATATAAGTATAGCTACTCTCGGTCTTTTTGGTTTCCATTTGCATGGAATACCTTTTCCATCACTTTATTTTCAGTCTTTGTGTCTTTATAGGTGAAGTGTGTTTCTTGTAGGCAACAGATTGTTAGGTCTTGTTTTTTATCCATTCAACTACTCTATATCTTTTGATTAGACAGTTTAGTTCACTCACATTCAGTGTTATTGATTTGTTATTTGTTTTCTGGTTTTCTCTTCCTTCTTTCTTTCCTTCCTGTTTTCCTGTTAGTGAAGGTGATTTTCTCTGGTGGTATATATTAATTTCTTGCTTTTTATTTTTTGTGTATCTGTTGTATGTTTTTGATTAGAGGTTACCTTACCATGAGGCTTGCAAATAACATAACATACTATTTTAAACTAGCAACAGCTTAACACTGATTACATAAACAAAAAAACAAGCAAAGAGAAAACTAATAAAAACTCTCAACTTTGCTCTCCTGCTTTTTAACTTTTTGTTGTTTCTGTTTATAGCTTGTACTGTCTATGCCTTGAAAAGATGTTTTAGTTATTATTTTTTAACAGTTCATCTTTTAGTCTTTCTACTCAAGATATGAGCAGTTTATATACTGCAATTACAGTGTTATAATATTCTATGTTCTTCCGTGTATTTACTATTGCCAGTGAGTTTTGTACCTTCATATGATTTCTCATTGCTCATTAATGTCCTATTTTTTCAGATTGAAAAACTTCCCTCAGCATTTCTTACCTGGGTGCAGTGGCTCACACCTGTAATCCCAACATTTTGGGAGACTGAGATGGGCAGACCACGTGAGATCAGGAGTTTGAGAAGAGCCTGGCCAACATGGTGATACCCTGTCTCTACTAAAAATACCAAAATTAGCTGGGCAGGGTGGCAAGCACTTGTAATCCCAGCTACTCGGGAGGCTGAGGCAGCAGAATTGCTTGAACCTGGGAGGTGGAGGTTGCAGTGAGCTGAGATCACACCACTGCACTCCAGCCTGGGTGACAGAGAAAAACAAAACAGAAACAAAAACACAACAAACAAAAAAACAAAAACACAACAAACAAGAACAAAAAACTTCCTTCAGCATTTCTTGTAGGAAATGTCTGGTGTTGACAAAATTCCTTAGCTTTTGTTTTGCTAAAAACAAAAACAAAAACACAACAAACAAAAACAAAACACTTCCTTCAGCATTTCTGGTAGGGCATGTCTGGTGTTGATGAAATTCCTCGGCTTTTGTTTGTCTAGGAAGATTTTTATTTCTCCTTCATGTTTGAAGGATATTTTCACTCAATATACTATTCTAGGATGAAAGTTTTATATTTTCAGCACTTTAAATAAGTCACACCACTCTCTCCTGGCCTGTAAGTTTCCACAGAAAAGTCTGCTGCTGGCCATATGTTTGTTATTTGTTTCTTTTCTCTTGCTGCTTTTAGGTTCCTTTCTTCATTTTTTTCTTTTCTTTTCTTTTCTCTTCCTTCCTTCCTTCTTTCTTTCTTTCCTCTCTCTCTTCTTCTCCCTTCTTCTCCCTCTCCCTCTCCATCTTCCTGTCCCTCTCCTTCTCCCTCTCTCTCTCCTACTTCTCCTTCTCCCTCTCCTTCTCCTTCTCCTTCTTCTTCTTGATACTGGGTTTTGCTCTTGTCGCTCAGGCTGGAGTGCAATGGCCTGATCTCGGCTCACTGCAACCTGTACCTCCTGGTTCAAGCAATTCTGCTGCCTCAGCCTCCCAAGGAGCTGGAATTACAGGCACCTGCCACCACACTTGGCTAATTGTTTGTATTTTTAGTAGAGAAGGGATTTTACCCTGTTGGCCAGGCTGGTCTTGAACTCCTGACCTCAGGTGATCCACTGCCTCAGCCTCCCAAAGTACTGGGATTACAGGTGTGAGCCACCATGCTCAGCCTCAGGTTCCTTTCTTTATCCTTGACCTTTGGGAGTTTGATTATTAAGTGCCTTGAGGTAGTCTTATTTGGGTTAAATCTTGATGTTCTATAACCTTCTTATACTTAAATATTGATATCTTTCTCTAGGTTTGGGAAGTTCTCTGATATTATCCCTTTGAATAAACTTTCTACCCCTATCTGTCTCTCTGCTCCCTCTTTAAGGCCAATAACTCTTAGATTTGCTTTTTTAAGATGATTTTCTGTATCTTCTAGGCATGCTTCATTCATTTTTTTTTTTGACTTCTTTGACTGTATCTTCTTTCTTTCTTTTTCTTTTTGGAGGCAGATTTTCACTCTTGTTGCCCAGGCTGGAGTACAATGGTACGATCTTGGCTCACTGCAACCTCTTCCTCCCAGGTTCAAGCAATTTTCCTGCCTCAGCCTCCCAGGTAGCTGGGATTACAGGTGTGCGCCACCAGGCCTGGCTAATTTTTGTGTATTTTTAGTAGAGATGGGGTTTGTATGTACCATGTTGATCAGGCTGATCTCGAACATCTGACCTCAGATGTAGGGATTCACCTACATCAGCCTCCCGAAGTGCTGGGATGACAGGTGTGAGCCACCCTGCCTGGCCTGTGTATTTTCAATTAGCCTGTCTTCAAGATCACTACCTCTTTCTTCTGCTTGATCAATTCTGCTGCTAGGAGTCTCTGATGCATTCTTTATATGTCAATTGCATTTTTCAACTCTAGAATTTCTGCTTGATTCTTTTCAATTATTTCAACCTCTTTGTTAAATTTATCTGATAGGATTCTGAATTTCTTCTTTGTGTTATCTTGAATTTCGTTGAGTGTCCTCAAAACAGCTATTTTGAATTCTCTGTCTGAAAGGTCACTTATCTGTCTCTCCATGATTGGTCACTGGTGCCTTATTGAGTTCATTTGGTGAGGTCATGTTTTCCTGGCTGGTCTTAATTCTTGTGGATGTTCATCGGTGTCTGGGTATTGAAGAGTTAGGTATTTATTGTAGTCTTTGCAGTCTTGGCTTGTTTGTACCTGTCCTTCTTGGGAAGGTTTTGCAGGCATTTGAATGGACTTGGGTATTGTGATTTAAGTTTTTGGTCATTGCAGCCATATCTGCATTAGGGGGCACCCCAAGCCCAGTAATGCTGAGGCTCTTGGAGATTTATAGAGGTACCTACCACCTTGGTGGTCTTGGGTAAGATCAGAAAAAATTCTCTGGATTATCAGGCAGAGACTCTTGTTCTTTTGCCTTACTTTATCCCAAACAAATAGAATCCCTCTCTCTATGCTGAACTGCTGGAGCTGGCAGATGAGTGACACAAGTGCCCCTGTGGCCAGCCTGATACAGATATAGCTGCAGTGTTCAAAAACTAGAACTGTGCTGGGTCAGACTGGGTCTTGCCCAAGGTCTGCAGTAATCACCGCCTGGCTACCAACTATGCTTGCCCAAGGCCCTATGGCGCTACAGTCAGTAGGTGATGAAGCCAGCCAGCCTTGTGTCCTTCCCTTCAAGGTGGCAAGTTCCTCTCAGTCCTGGGTGAGTCCAGAGATGCCATTTTAGAGCCAGGTCCTGGCGTCAGAAACAGGGATCCACTTGGTGTTCTATTCTACTGTGGCTGAGCTGGCACTGAAGCCACAAGACAAAGTCCTTCCTACTCTTTACACGAGCAGAGGAGTCTCTCATGGTGGGCACCCTTGTCTGAGGCCTGTGGTGAGTACTGCCTGGCTACTATCGATACTTACTCAAGGTCAAGGTCTCTTCAGTCAGCCTTTGGTGACTGCTGTCAGGCATGGGGCTCTCCCTTCAGGGCGATGGTCTTCCTCAAATGCCATCCAAGAGCCAGCACCTGGAATCAGGGACCCCAAGAGCTCACTTGGGGCTCCACCCCACTGTGGCTGAGCTGGCAGCTAAACTGCAAGACAGAGTCCCTTTACTCTTCCCTCTCCTCTCTCAGGCATGAGGAGTCCCCATAGCCACCAAAGCTGGGTGTATGCTGGGTCACAGCTGAAGCCAGCATATCTCTGAGTCTCTCACCTTCACTGCTGGTTATTTGAGGTCCAGGAGCTCTTTGATCAGCAATTGATGAATCCTCCAAGGACTGAGCAGGATTCTAGGTTTGGGAAGTTCTTTGATATTATCCCTTTGAATAAACTTCCTAACCCTATCTATCTCTCTACTTGCTCTTTAAGACCAGTAACTCTTAGATTTGCTCTTCCGAGGCTATTCTTCAAGGCAGTGGGTTCCCATCTGGCCCAGGGTGTGTCTAGAAATGTCATCCAGGAGTTAGGACCTGGAATGGAGGCCTCAGGACTCTGCCCAGTGCCCTGTCCTGCTGAGCTTGTCTCCAAGTTGCAAGACAATCTTCTTTATTTACTCTTTCCTCTCCTCAAGCAGAAGGAAGGAGTCCCTCTCGGAGCTGTGAGTTACACTGCCTGGGGTTGGGGGAGGGGTGATGCAAGCACTTCCTTGACTTGTCCCAACTGGTATCTTACTAGGTCTTATGCTCCCCAAGTCTGCTGGCTCCAAGCCCTGCACAGCGCCAGGACTTCTCCAGGAATTGCAGTTCTTGTGGCCTAGACTGGCTTTCAGGTTTATTTAGAACCCAGATCACTTTTGCCTGCAGTGGTGGGGCTTGCCAGAACTCTGGTTCCAGCTGCGGGGATGTGCATTTCCCCTCTTGCTAGGGCTGGCCGAACTGCTCCCTCTGTGAGCACCAGCTGAGTCCTGAGTGTTGCTTTCTGCTGTACAAGTTCCAATGCAAAGTCCCACAATCACTGTGCTCTCCCTTCCCCAAGCACAGGGAATTGTGTCTCCATGCCCTGTGGCCACTGCCAGGGGGTGGGGGAGGGGTGGTGTCTGCAATTCAAGACTCTCTTTCCTACCCTCTTCAGTGCCTCTTTCAGTGGTGTGAAGTTCAAACCGGGTACTGTGATCACTCACCTGATTTTTGATTCTTAAAAAAGTGCTTTTTTGTGTGTGGATAGTTGTTTGATTTGGTGCTCCTGTGGGGAGGATGATCAGTAGAAGTTTTTATTTGGCCATTTTGCTCCACTTCCTCTCCATTGTATGGCTTCTGTCTTTTGAGTGGACCCAGAATTCTAGGCTTGGTTAGCCCCCACAGTTATCTGTCTGTTAGGTCCCTGGGATATTCGGTCTCCTTTCTTCACCTATGCAGCAATGCTCTAAGGCACATATCTGAGAACTGTGATTGACATATTGGTGTGAATTACATTATCCTGTTACAGTGGAAAGATCTAGGACTTTGGAATAAAAAGCCCAGAGGATTTTTTTGGCCTTACTGTTGAGTGATATTTTCAACACTATCAGGGCCATCTTGGTCCAGTCACTATCCATTGAGCCCTCAAAGGAGAATGATTGTGATGATCTTACCTAACAGTTTTGATGTGATGATCAAAATGAGATAAGGCATAGCAAATGTTTTGGACCAGTATTATGTTCCAAAAAAGAGTCACTCGTTTTATTTAACCTTAAGACAAATTATGGAATGCAAGACCATGACTCTTGCTGATTACGTTTCAAATATTCAGAACAGTGGAGAATTTCTTCTGAAATCAAACCACAGAGGCCATCCCCTTGGCCCAACGCTGGACCCAGGCACATAAAAAGACCTTAACATGTATACTCCCAAGAGCAGTAAAATAATAACTCTCTACCTTATTTTAAGGACAAGCAAAGGGGAGTTAAATATAATGGAATTATTATAGAAGAAAAACTGCTGTGTTCACGTGATCTGATTACGATTTCTAGCTGTTTAGCTAGACGGAAATAGTTAAGGATGTAGATGTGTGAAAGAACAGGGTCAAATCAAGTGTTTTTAGCCAAAATATTTGAGTACAGAATAATTATTGTAATAAAAGCATGATGTCAAGTCATAGCTCAGCAAGCAGTTTTTGAAACTGATGATTCATATTAATGTCAAAGAAGAATGAAAAAAATGAAAGAAAGTTACAGGAAAGATTTCTCAAGAATTTCTGAGTTTCTGAGGAGACTTTAGCCCAGCTTTAAAGTTCCCAATATTTTTATTTTGCATGATTTAATAGGCAGGATGTTCAAGTGCTAGTGAGCAATGTAAAAAAAACCCTCCAAATTGTATATGATGCCATATGATATTCCTGTGGGGAGGATATGATATTCATATGGTATCATATAAAATACCATGATATTCAATATTTTAGGATTACTTTAACAATCATTATATAAGGTATATTAAAAGTATTTTCAACAGGATTACTTTAAAATAGTACTTTGTTATAAGATGATTTTTTTTTTTTGAGATAAGAGTTCTTCTCTTTTTGTCCAGGCTGGAGTATAGTGGTGTAATCTCGGCTCACTGCAACCTCCAGCTGCTGAGTTTAAATGATTCTCCTGCCTCAGCCTCCCAAGTAGCTGGGATAACAGGCATGTGCCGCCATGCCTGGCTAATTTTGTATTTTTAGTAGAGACAGGGTTTCGCCATGTTGGCCTGGCTGGTTTCAAACTCCTGACCTCAGGTGATCTGCCTGCCTCAGTCTTCCAAAGTGCTGGAATTATAGGCGTGAGCCACTGTGCCCAGCCAAGAGATGAATTTTCGAAACCTATCAATTGTTTAAATTGTGATTTGTATAGACAAAGAAACTAAGAATACTAGGAGTTTTGCTTATTTGTCCAGTTTTAATGTCAGCAATGATCTGGGCTCTGCCAAAATCAGATGTTATCATTTAAAAACATTATTTGTAGATGCAAAATTATGTAATATTGTATCTGCTGCATATCACTTCCATCCAGCCAATGGAGACCCCCATCTTTGCATTATATTAGTCCTTTGAATTAATGTTCTTTATTATGGCTTTAATATATGTATACAGTGGTTTTCTTTTTAAGACAGGGTCTCATTCTGCTGCCCAGGCTGGAGTGCAGTGGTGTGATCTTGACTCACTGCAGCCTCCACCTCTTGGGCTCAAGAAGCAATTCTCCTACCTCAGCCTCCCAAGTAGCTGGGACCACAAGCACATGCCACCCTGTCCAGCTAATTTTTTGCATATATATATACATATATATGTATATATATACACACACACACAAATATATATATTTATATTATGTATACTATATATAATATATATGCATGGAAATATATACATATTATATATAATATATACATATCTGTATATGAGTTATATAATGTATATATATTATATTATGTATATATATATATTTTTTTCTTGTACAGAGGAGATTTTGCCATGTTGCCCAGGCTGCACAATATTTTTATACTCCTCCATTTAACAGGTGTAATCAAATTCCTCTTACCTTGAAAGTCCACTAGATTCATGATTTGCCTCAAATAAGTAGGATAAAATGGAAGCAGGAATGTGAGTCTAGGGACACGGGAAACCATACTGCCAAAAGGCAGTATGGTTTCTTCTTTGCTTACTCTCCCTTGGGTTTCTTGCTCTGCGGGAAGTTAGCTGCCATGTGAGGAGATCCCTGTGTGGTGAGAAACCAAGGCCTATCATGTGAGGATGGTAGATGCAGGAGGCTGACAAGGGAACCTGCACAGGATCTTGCCTGGGCATGCCCACAACAGACTGGAGGCCCACTTGCACTGGGGGAATGGGTTGACGCACCAGGAATTCATGCTTTATGCAGAGGGAGGAGGCTGACCTCTCCAGCTTGTGTATGGTGGCCTGATATTCAATCTGTGATTGGCAGCCTGTTGGCAGGACCCCCTCTTTCTTTGCTGAGAGCTTTTTTTCACCTAATAAATCTGCCTCCTTAACCTTCAATGTTCCACTAATTTTTCCTGGTTGTGAGACAAGAACCCTGATTTTAGCTGAACTAAGGAGCAAAAAATCCTACATCAAGGGCGCCATCTTAGAAGTGAATCCTTCAGCCCCAGTCAAGCCTTTAGATGACTATAGCCCCTGCTGACCTCCTGCCCAAAACCATAAGAAAGACCCTGAGCCAAAACCACTCATATCAGCCATGTCAAAATTCCCAACCCACAGAAGATGAGATCATAAATGTTTGCTGTTTTAAGCCGCCAAGTTTTGGGGTAATTTGTTACACAGCAATAGATAACTAATACAGTCTTGGAAGTAACAAATACCTTTTCTGTGTCCACCAGGAGAAGATCATCTGAGGTGAAGTGTCTTTTCATTAATATGCTACTTGAATATATGACAGGACTATAGAATTCATCAGACTTCTAATACCACATGGAATTGGGTCAGGGCTGGAGGGAGCATTTGAGGCCAGCCAATCCAAGAAAGGCTCTCATTTCTTTCCTCATTGTATCAGTGTTCTACTGCTACTGTAACAAATTACCACGAATGTAGTGACTTTAGACAACACAACTGTATTATTTTACTGGTCTGGAGGTCAGAAGTCCACACTCTATCTACAGGGCTATGATCTTTCTGGGGACTTCGTGGGACAATCCCCTTTCTTGTCTTTTCCAGCTTCTAGAGGCTGCCCATGCTCCTTGGCTCACTGCTGTACATCACTCTGACCTCTGCTTCTGGCATCACATCTTTGACTCTCACCCACCTGCCTCCCACTTAGAAGAAATTTTATGATTACTTGGGCCCACCCAGGCAATCTGGAATAATCTCCTCAAGAGTGAAGATCCTTAGCTTAATCACATTTGCAAGGTCCCCTTTGCCATGTAAGGTAACATATTCCCGGGTCTAGGGATCAGCCATGGACATCTCGGAGTGGCCACTTTTCTGCTACCATGCTCACAGTTCAAAGTGCAGATCCAAGTGGCTGTCTGGTCTCTTCCATTTGCAGAGCAGCACCACACCACCAACCCCTCTTTATTCTATCTGAGGGGACTTCTGATTTCCTCTCTTCCCACATGCTCATCTTGTTTGGAGAGGGCCCTTCATACTTCCTTTTTTACCAAAACCTGAGTCTTCCCTAAGAACACTGCTTCCACTACAGTTCTCAGAGAGCCGAGTTTTCAAACTCCTATGCTGTGCTGGCCACAGGACAGGAAGGATTTCTGTATCATCCTAGTTTTGGGTTGTCATTTCCAAGACATTCATCTTTGCCCCTCAGTGTCTTCTTTATTTAAGAATTATGCTACCTTCCTCACTTATCACTGACATTTATCAACTACATCTATTATTTTTTTGTTTCTTTCCAAAACTCAACATTTCTCTTCATCCTGCTATTTTCCTAGGGGACTGAAGAGTGTATGAAGATGACTCATCTCATGCAGTATCCTGAGCTCCCCTCAGCCTCAACTCCAGTGACTTTGCCTCTATGCTCATAATCATACTCTGAACCTTTCTTCATCGTCTAAAACTCTTCCTCCTCTGAAAGTTTAAAGGACAAGATTCCACTCTCTCATCACAACTTTCCTATCTTTCCAGCCATTCCATTCCTCATTCCTACAACACCCCATCACCACTAGCAATGACTCTAATGCTTAATATGTTTGTAATAGTTTAAAAAATTACTCCCTCCACAAAAAAAGTTAAGCATAGAATAATATGATCCAGCAATTCCACTTCCGGGCACATACTCAAAAGCATTGAAAGCTGGGATTTGAACAGATATTTGTACACCCAAGTGGATAGCAGCATGATTCACAACAGCCAACAAAAGAAGCAACCCAAGTATCTGTCGACAGCTGAATAGATGAACAAAATGCAGCCGATCCATACAATGGAATATGAGTCAGCCTTAAAAAAGGAAGGAAATTCTGATGTGTGCTACAACATACAGGAATCTTAGGTTTAGGATATTATGTTAAATGAAATAAGCCAGATACAAAAAGACAAAGACAGTGTGATTTCACTTATACGAGGTATCTAGAATAGTCAAATTCATAGAAACAGAAAATAGAGGGTCAGGTGTGGTGGCTCATACCTTTAATCCCAGCATTTTGGGAGGCTGAGCCAGGCAGATCACTTGAGGTCAGGAGTTCAAGACCAGCCTGGCCAAGATGGTGAAACCCTGTCTCTACGAAAAATATAAAAATTAGCCAGGTATGGTGGTGCACGCCTGTAATCCAAGCTACTTGGAAGGCTGAGGTGGGAAGATAGCTTAAACCTGGGAAGTGGAGGTTGCAGTGAGCTGAGATGGCACTACTGCAGTCCAGCCTGGGCAACAGAGTGAGACTCTGTCTCAAAAAAAAGGAGGGGGGGGCGATAATAGAATGATGGTTGGCAGGGGTTGGGGAAAGGGGGAGAATTGGGAGTTAGTATTTAATGAGTACGGAGTTTTAATCTGGGAAGACGCAAAAGTTCTGGACATGGATGGTTGAACAACAGTGTGAATGTGCTTACTGCCACTGAACTATGTGTCTAAAAATAACTAAAATGGTAAATTTTATGTTATATATGTTTTACCACAATAAAAAGTTATCCCCATTTTTCAGGTGAGGAAATCAAGACTCAGAGAGGTTAAATATCTTGCCCAAGATTCAGGGAAGGTCATCGACTTTACCAGGCTCAATGTTGGAGCTAGGATTTGAACCTGAGCAGTTCGACTCCCACTCCTAATCACTATCCCATTAAGAATGACCAAAACTCTGACTCTCACTCATTCCTCAGCCTATGGCCACCTCTCGAGTCTGCCTCTGCCCCTGGGGATTCTTAAATACCTCCATGCTTCCGGCTTTCCAGGCAAATGAGCTCCTATAGCCTGGGGTCAGCCCTGGGGCTAATAGACACAGATGCTGGCTGTGGGCCGTGAATAGTGAAATGGTGAAGGATCTGGGGGACTTGGCAGGGCAGTGTGGGCACCTGTCCTGCCTGTGTGTCTTTGGACCGCTCTAGTTTCCCTTTTCCAGGGCGGCCTGTCCAATCTTGCCACTCTTCTGAAAGCAGCCTTCCTCTCCTCCCACTATTCTCTCAGTAGATGGTCTTCTACTTCCCTGGGAAAACTGCAGCTTCCAGTCTTGCCTCAGGCACATCTGTCTTCCTGACCTCGGATAATTCATCCATCTGGGCTCCAGCTCTCATTTCCTTTCATCTCCATGTGGCTCCCATTCCACCCACGGTTCCCCTCTCTATTTTCTGTGGTCAACCTTTTGCTATTGTTGTTTCTGCCCTTCTGGAAATGTGTGTAAATGTACCCCATCTTAAAAACAAATAAAAAGTCGGCCAGGCACAGTGGCTCATGCCTGTAATCCCAGCACTTTGGGAGGTCAAGGCAGGTGGATCATTTGAGATCAGGAGTTAAAGACCAACCTGGCCAACATGGTGAAAGTCCGTCTCTACTAAAAATATAAAAATTAGCTGGGTGTAGTGGTGTATTCCTATAATACCAGCTACTCGGGAGGCTGAGGTAGGAGAATTGCTTGAACCTGGAAGGCAGAGGCCTAGATCGTGCTACTGCAGTCCAGCCTGGGTGATGGAGTGAGATGCCGTCTCAAAAATAAATAAATAGACAAACAAACAAAAAGTCAAAAACCCAAAAAGACAAATAGAAAAATGTACCTTTGCCCTGTGTTCTCCCTAACTATGGTCTACTTCAGAACCTCCTTATAAGTCTTTGCCTCCTTATCTCTCATTTACTCCTCAACCTTCCTCAGTTCAGTTTCTACCCTATCACTTCACTAAAACACCTTCCTAATGTCCCCCCAAATAATAACATAACTGTATTAGTCCATTTTTACACTGCTGTAAAGAAAAACCCAAGGCTGGGTAATTTATAAAGAGGTTTAATTGACTCACAGTTCCTCATGGCTGTGGAGGCCTCAAGAAACTTGTAATCGTGGCAGAAGGGAAAGCAAGCACCTTCTTCACAAGGTGGAAGAAGAGAGAGTGAGCAAAGGGGAAGCCCTTTTTAAAACCACTAGATCACGTGAGAACTCCCTCACTATCACGAGAACAGCATGAACAGCATGGGGAAAACTGCACTCATGATCCAATCACCTCCTACCAGGTTCCCCCCATGCACTTGGGGATTACAATTTGAGATGAGATTTGGGTGGGGACACAGAGCCAACTCATATCCATGACATAACATATATAACATAACACACCATGACATATAAACATAATATTTTAATTACCTGAAGGAGACTTCTCAGTCTAAACACTAGCTGATCTTTCTGAGCTTTTCAGTTTCCCTTTGCCTCCTTCTTTAAATTCTCTCTTGGAGATTACAATTTGAGATGAGATTTGGGTGGGGACACAGAGCCAAATCATATCAATGACATAACATATATAACATAACACACCATGACATATAAACATAATATTTTAATTACCTGAAGGAGAGAGACTTCTCAGTGTAAACACTAGCTGATCTTTTTGAGCTTTTCAGTTTCCCTTTGCCTCCTTCTTTAAATTCTCTTTTCCCCTCATCTTGGTAACACCATTCTTTTCCAAATCTCCATATCCTCCAACTACTCCTTAATATATAGTGTTTTTGGCGGAGTGCAGTGGCTCACACCTGTAATCTGAGCACTTTGGGAGGCTGAGGTGGGCAGAAGACCTGAGGCCAGTTTGAGACCAGCCTAGCCCACACGGTGAAACCCTGTTTCTACAAAAAATACAAAATTACCCAGGGCATGGTGGCGCATGCCTGTAATCCCAGCTACTCAGGAGGCTGAGGTGGGAAAATTGCTTGATACCAGAAGATGGAGGTGGCAGCGAGCCCAGATGGCACCATTGCTCTCCAGCCTGGGCAATGAGAGTGAAACTCCATCTCAAAAAAAAAAAAAAAAATCAAATAAACAAAAACCCAAAAAACAACTTCGTGTTTTCCAGGCTTGTCTCTCCTGTTTGCCCTCATGTTGAGGGGCTCCCAGCATGCCTTTAGCTGACTACCTATATGTGAATGAGTCCTCAATCTACTTTTCTCCCACTGGCCTCTCTTCCAACTTCCTACTCACATTTCTAAATGTCTTCTTGGCATCTTCACCCAGTTGTTCCCCAAGAGCATCACGCTCTCTCCCTTTGCTATCCTGATGAAAGAGCCAGCCAGCCACTTTGATTCTCTTGTAGCCTCATCTTTCTTTCCCTGGCTTTTAAATGTTGGTGTTTCTCAGAAGGCCTGGCCTTGACTTTTCCTTTTCTCACCCTACATTCTTTCAATTACATGCAGATGACTCACAAACTTATATCCTTAATCTAAGACTTTTTCAAAGCTCTGGACCAGGGGTGTCCCATCTTTTGACTTCCCTGGGCCGCCATATTGGAAGAAGAAAAATTGTCTTGGGTCACACATAAAATACACTAACAATAACAATTGCTGGAAAAAAAAGAAATAATATCTCATAATTGATTTTTGGAGATGGAGTTTCACTTTTGCTGCCCAGGCTGGAGTGCAATGGCACGATCTCGGCTCACCGCAACCTCTGTCTCCTGGGTTCAAGTGATTCTCTTGCCTCAGCCTCCCAAGTAGCTGGGATTATAGGCATGTGCCACCACACCCAGCTAATTTTGTATTTTTAATAGAGACGGGGTTTCACTGTGTTGGTCAGGCCGGTCTCAAACTCCTGACCTCAGGCGATCCACCCACCTCTACCTCCTGAACTGCTGGGATTATAGGAATGAGCCACCACACCTGGCCCAATATCTCATAATGTTTTAAGAAAGTTTACGAATTTGTGTTGGGCTGCATTGAAAGCTGTCCTGGGCCACATGTGGCCTGTGAGCTGTGGATTGGGCAAGCTTGCTGTAGACCACTATACCAAGCAATTTCTTTGATTGTTCTTCTTGGGAATCTTGAGGGCTCCTAAACTCAGCAGACACAGAATAGACTCATGATTTCACCCTACAAATCCTGTTCTTCAGAATTCATTATTTGAACCACTGGTTTTGCCATTCAATCAGCTGCTTAACAACTCCTGTTCCTTTCCCTCTATAAGGTCAATTTGTAGGAATTTATCAACTTCCATAACTTTTACCTGTAAGTATTGTTTACCTTAAAAAAAACTGTATTGGAGTATAATTTAGGTACAATAAAATTTGGCAATTTTAAGTGTACAGTTGAATGAAGTTTGATAAATGTACACAGTTACATAGCCACTACCACAGTCAAGATATAGAATCTGAGCCAGGCGTCACGGTGGCTCATGCCTATAATCCCAGCACTTTGGGAGGTCAAGGTGGGTGGATCACTTGAAGTCAGGAGTTTGAGACCAGCCTGGCCAACATGGTAAAACCCTGTCTCTACTAAAAATACAAAAAGAATTAGCCAGGCATGGTGGCACATGTCTGTAATCCCAGCTACTCTGGAGGCTGAGGCAGGAGAATCACTTGAACCCAGGAGGTGGAGGCTGCAGTGAGCCGAGATTGCACCACTGCACTCCAGCCTGGGTGACGGAGCAAAACTCCACCTCAAAACAAAAACAAAAACAAAAACAAAAACAAAACACACACATATATATAATCTTTCCTTCTTTTCATCACTCCAAAAAGTTCCCTTGTGCTGCTTTTCAGTCATTCTCCTCCCCCATCCCACCTGTTTCTGGCCACCATTTATTTTTTTTTTTTGTAGAATTTCCAAATAAGCAGAATGATATGGTGTGTAGTCTTTCATGGCTGGCTTCTTTTACTTGGCATAATGCTTTTGAAATTCGTGTTGTTGCACTTTTCCATTCATTCCTTTTTATTGCTGAGTGGTATTCTGTTGTGGAGATATACCACAGTTTGCTTATCTATTCACTATTGGGCATTTGGATCGTTTTCAGTCTACAGCTTTCAGTCTGTTAGCTTTGTGAATAAAGCTAACCCAAGTCTTTGTGTGGACACACGTTTTCATTTCTCTTGAGTGAATCTTATAAGTGGAATTGCTGGATCTTATGGTAAGAGTATGTAAAACTGCCAAACTGTTTTCCAAAGCAGTTGTACCATTCTGCATTCCCATGGACAATGTGTGAGAGTCCCAGCTGTTCTGTGTCCTTACCAGCACTTGATGTGGTCAGTCTTTTAAATATTAGCATCCTGATAGTTGTGCCATGGAATCTCATTATGGTTTTGGATAGCATTCCCCTAATGACAAATGGCACTGAGCATCTTTTCATTTGCTTATTTGCCATTTGTATATCTTTTGAGGGGTAGTATCTGTTCAGATGTCTTGCCTATTTAAAAAAAATGGTTTGTCTTTTTGCTATTGAGCTGTAAACGTTCTTCTGTATTCTAAATACAAGTATCAGATACTGTATGTTTTGCAAATATTTTCTGAGTATACAGTTTGTATTTATTTCATTTTCTTAAAAATGGCAATTGAAGAAAAAAATGGAGTCCAGTTTATCACTTTTTTTCTGTTTTAACGAATTTATTTTACAAAAATACTCCTATAAAAATGCACACCCACCACCATTATTTGTAGAAGAGAAAACTGAAATCCAGCCGCCACCCCCTACCCCTGATTATTGCATCTGCCTTGTTCCTGGAGATGAGGTTCAGCCCCCAACACTGCAGGGCTGGAACGTGAGCCTGGGCAGGGGCCTTGGAACCCACCCCTGGGCGTGTAAGCCCTGGACGGAGATTCAGCAGACTGAGCAAGAGGAAGTAGGCAGTCCAAAGTGGAGAAAGAAAAGCAAATTGCAGAGCAATGCACGTGGTATGTGAGCATTTTTACAAGAACCAAAACTCTGTGTGCGGTGGCCAGGACTGGTTTCTGCAGTGACAGGCTTGGGAAAGGAGGCTGCTCGACCGCAAACACTGCTTCTCTGGAGACCAGGCTGGGGCAGGGGAGAGCAGGAGAATTTCCGTTTATTTTGGATAGTCTTACATGACCTAAACTGTTTTCTTTTTCTACACAGAGACTCTATCATTATTATTTTTAATAGATAATTTTTAAGAGTTTTAGGTTCACAGAAAAATTGAGCAGAAAGTACAGAGAGTTTCCATATACTCCCTGCCCCCAATACAGGCATAGTCCCCACCACCCGCCACTGTCAACATGTTTGTTACAATAGATGACTCGACATCGATACATCATTATCTCCCGAAGTTCATAGTTTACCTTCAGGCTCATTCTTGATGCTACACATTCTATGGGTTTGGACAAATATGTAACAACACATATCCACTATTAGAGTATCATACAGAGTAGCTCCACTGCCCCCAAATCCTCTGTGTCACTCCTATTCATCCTTCACTGCCCACTAGACCCTGGCAAACACTGATCTTTGCAATCAGGTAGCATAAGTCCTTCAATGTTGTTTTTCTTTTTAAAAATAACTTTGGCCATTCTAGACCTTTTGTATTTCTTTATACATTTTAGAATCACCTTGCCAATTTCTCTAAGGAAGTCTGCTAGGGGCCAGGAGCAGTAGCTTGCATCTGTAATTCCCAGCCACTCAAGAGGCTGAGGCAGGAAGATCACTTGTGGCCAGGAGTTTCAGACCAGCCTGGGC
The DNA here is from genome assembly GCA_963574635.1 of Cheracebus regulus. Lineage (NCBI taxonomy): Eukaryota > Metazoa > Chordata > Mammalia > Primates > Pitheciidae > Cheracebus > Cheracebus regulus. The sequence continues at coordinate 17,779 of CAUYQU010063702.1, read as the reverse complement.
AACACAGTGAGACCCCATCTCTAAAACAAACAAACAAAAAATTGAGATTTATTCTCCCTAATTATCTCTTAGATCTGTTTGTTTCTCTCCATCTCTATCACAATCACCACCCTAATAGAAACCAAGATGAACAATAGCCCACTGACTGGTCCATCTGTCTTCATTTTGGCCCCTCATCTGTTCTTCACCTGTAAATTGAAGTGGTATTTTCTTTCTTTCTTTTTTTTAAGGTGGAGTCTCACTCTGTCGCCCAGGCTGGAGTGCAGTGGCGTGATCTAGGCTCACTGACCTGGCTTTCTCCTGGGTCCAAGCAATTCTTCTGCCTCAGCCTCCTGAGTTGCTGGGATTACAGGCATGCACCACCACGCCCAGCTATTTATATATATATATATATATATATATATATATATATATATATATATTTTTAGTAGCAGTGGGGTTTCACCATTTTGGCCAGGCTGATCTCGAACTCCTGACCTCAGGTGATCCATCTGCCTTAGCCTCCCAAAGTGCTGGGATTACAGGTGTTAGCCACCATGCCTGGCCTCTGAAGTGGTATTTTCAAATATGTATCTGATCATGTCACCTACTTCAAGGATGTTTCATCCCTGTTAAATTAGTGAACAAGCAATATCACATGGATACTGATTCATCAGAACACACGCCAGCATCTTGGAGCAGCATTTAAAACCTGCTCCCTCCACATCATGCCAGGATTACTCTTCTGGTTGCCAGATCGTGGGGTAGTCCAGATAGGGACCGGGCAGCTAGATTCGTGTGTGGAGTACTGGGAGGAACACTTGGGTAGCTCTGGGCAGCAGCTATTCATCCGTTGTTGGGATGCGTGTGATGTCGTAACAGGATGGCTGTGTTGGTGCAGATGGGCTGCCCCAGGCCTGCTTCCAAGGCCTGCCGTGGTCTGGCATCTGTGCACTTCTCCAGTGTTGTCTCCTGGCCTCCCTGCTCCAGCCACACTGGTTTTCTTTGAGTTCCTTGAACATGCCACACACCCCCTGCAGGGCCCTTGGACATTCTGCTTCCTTTGTGAATGTCTTTCTTCCCTCTTTCTCTTAGCTAACTCCTACTCATCTTTCCCATCTGACACTAATCCTCTAACACTAATTCCTCAGGAAGCTCCCTTGACCCTCAAGGAGGTGAAATCCCTCAATGATAAACCCTAATGGCACCACCTTCTTCTCTCTAGTGGTCATCACAGGGGATGTGTATACATATAGTTATGAGATTACTCAGTCAGTTTTCTCCAGTGAGCTCCAGGAGGTTGGGGATCTTCTCTTTTTGCTAACCATTGTGATGGGCTCATAGTAGGTGTCCAATCAATACTTGTTGGATAAATAAATGAAAAACCAAACTCAGTATCTTTCCTGCCAGGCCCATTCTTTCTGAATTTCCCATTTTGGCTAATGGCATCATGTATCTAGTTGCCTTAGTAAGAGTCTTAGAAACCACTCTAGATTCTTCTTTCTTTTTTTTCCATTAAGACGGACACAGATCCTGTCAGTTTTACTTCTTAACTTTCACTCAGGTTGGTGGCCTTTCTTGTCTGGACTAGAACAGCGTTCTCCAAATATATCCCATTGTCCCCAGTTTTGCCCTTACCCTCTTTATTCTTCCTACTACCTTAGGGTGATCCTTTGCACTCGATCAGGGTCAAATCTAAAGTCACTCATGATCTGATTCTCGCTTACCGGTCCAAGGCCAGTTGTCTGCCGCCTCTCACAGTACATTTCCTGTGCTCTCAGGTTCACTTAGTGAGAATAAGAAACCTCGGATGCGGGGCCCAGGTTTCATTCATGTCTATTCTTAGAACCCAGGATCATGTCTGGCACAGAGAGGGCAAACAAATGTTTGTGGTGTTGAATGGAAATGTGTAAGACTTATTTTTGTCTCTCTGTGCTGTTACGATGCAGTTCAAGGAACAATGTTCATAAGGATGACTGCAAGTCATTAAGAAGTGCATTAAATTATATTTATAAACTTAATACAGGCCAGGCGCAGTGGCTCATGCCTGTAATACCAGCACTTTGGGAGGCCGAGACTGGTGGATCATCTGAGGTGAGGAGTTCGAGACCAGCCTGGCTAACATGGTGAAACCCCATCTCTACTAAAAATACAAAAATTATCTGGGTGTGATGGTAGGCCCTGTAATCCCAGCTACTAGGGAGGCTGAAGCAGGAGAATGGCTTGAACCTGGCAGGCAGAGGTTGCAGTGAGCCGAGATTGTACCATTACTCTCCAGCCTGGGCAACAGAGTGAGATTCCATTTCACCAAAAAAAAAAAAAAAAAAAAAAATCAAACAAACAAAAAATACAGTACATCTTGGAAAGTATTCAAATGAGAATGGTTATGCTATTAAGGTTTTGATTCTTAAAGGCATGGTAGTTTAATTGTTTTGGAAAGTTAGCTATGCCAAATCACATTCTGTAAGTCCTTGGGATATTAGGGCAATTTGACTATGAATTAAAAATACTGTTTCTCTCTTGGGTGGTGGAGGGAGGGAGATTTAACATTTGTGAATTTGGCACAGTCGTTCTTAAATTCCACATTTACATCATTTTTCTGTTCCTCTATGTTATTGTTATATCATAAACTTGCAAACTTCTAATAACTTGCTTTTATTTGCTGCTCTGAAAGATAGTGTTTGGAATTAAAATTAAATTTAGGTATAATTTAAAGTATGGCTGGAGAGGCCCAGAGGCAAAAATGTATGCAATTCAACATGAAACAGGAAGAAATGGTGCCAGCAGGTACCATGACAGACACAGCCTATTTAAGGGACCAAATTTCCATCTGTGTAAGGCAGCTGGCCCAACAAGACTGAGAAACAAAAATCAAAAGGAGACGGTTTCAGATACATGGTATAAATCTCCTTTAAACTAGGAAACTCTAACCAAAAGCTGAACAGCATAATTTCACGAAGCTATTTTAGTGAGGGATGGGGGGCTGTTTATGGAACAGCTGTAGTAGAAAGGCTGAATAAGACACTATAATTATAGCATTTGAGACTCTACAACTTTTTCTAATGTGTAGTATGAACAATTAAGATGATTAAGTGATAATTGTCTCCATTTTCTTACCAGGAAAATGACTTTGCCTCTAAAGGTAAGTAAAATGGTTGCCAACAGTTTCAGTGCTGACTTCCACATTCAACTTGGAAATTCCACTTGGAATTAAGGTCCAACCTTAGGCTCTGTCCTGAGAAACAGGTGATCTGTCTTCCAACAGCAAACATAAGGCATTGCAGGTCACGTAATATGAAGTTGTCCTTTTGATAATTCTGTGAATTTATCAAGTTTGGTTAGCTTTCCTACTGTGGATAATGGTACTAATGGACTGATGAAGCCAGGTGTTACTGTAAAGTCTTATTTATAGTGAAATCTCATATATTGGCCCTGATTAATGTGAAATTTGAGTTAATTTGGACAGGGCCTAACTTACATCTTACCATTATACTATCTTTGTAAAAAAACATTTAAAATTAAATTTGCCTTATCAATAAGACTTTAGGCCATGTGCGGTGGCTCGTGCCTGTAATCCCAACACTTTGGGAGGCTGAGGCAGGCAGATCACCTGAGGTCAGGAGTTCAAGACCAACCTGGCCAACATGGCGAAACCCCGTCTCAACTAAAAATACAAAAATTAGCCGGTGTGTTGGTGGGAGCCTGTAACTAGGTACTCAGGAGGCTGAGGCAGGAGAATTGCTTGAACTTGGGAGGTGGAGGTTGCATTGAGCTGAGATTGCACTGTTACAATCCAACCTGGGCAACAGAATGAGACTCTGTCTCAAAAAAAAAATTTCAAAATGATTAAACAACTTTCAGGCACCCTCGAGAATTTAGAAATACTATTTAAATGTAACTTATTATCCTGGTTGCCAAATCACCATTGTCTTTTCACAGAATAAGTTCTGTAAGTAGCTAGTAATGTGTTAACCAACATCCAGTCTTTCATCTCAATACACTTTTTCATTGAATAAATTCTATGTGCTTAATACAATGTTCAGTATTTTTGGAGGTAAAAATAAATACCAAGGAGCCAATAATGCATTTTGCAGGATAAAACTTTCGCCCACAAATATTTTTATAACAAAATGAGAGTATACAGTAATCCCTTAGTATCTGCAGTGGGTTGGTTCCAGACCCCTATGAATACTAAAATCCATTAATGCTCAAGTCCTTTATATAAAATTTTGTGATATTTGCATATAACCTATGCTGTATCCTCCCATATACTTTAAATCATTTCTAGATTACTTATAATACCTAATACAATGTAAATATCATGTAAATAGTTTTTTATACTGTGCTTTAAATTTTTTAAATTGTTTTATTATTGTTACTATTTTTTCTTTTCAAATATTTTTGATCTGAGGTTAGTTGAATTTGCTGGTACCAAACCCACAGACAACGGAGGGCTGACTGTATAACCATAGGGTAACATGTGTCATGATTAAGTATTACACAAATTCAAGACTGGGCATGGTGGCTCAAACCTGTAATCCCAGCACTTTGAGAGGCCGAGGTGGGTGGATCACCTGAGGTCAGGAGTTCAAGACCAACCTGTCTAACATGGAGAAACTCCGTCTTTACTAAAAATACCAAAAATTAGCCAGGCTTGGTGGTGGGCTCCAGTAATTCCAGCTACTAGGGAGGCTGAGGCAGGAGAATCACTTAAACCCAGGAGGCAGAAGTCGCAGTAAGCCGAGATTGCACCACTGCCCTCCAGCCTGGGCGACAGAGCCAGATTCCACTGAAATAAAAGGAAAAGTATTACAGAAATGCAGAGAGGTAGAGATCAAGGAACCCTGGATTATTGAAGACAGGCTTGATAGAGGATGTTTGCCCTATGGATAGAAAGATGACAGTTCAGACTTCTGTCAGTATACCAGGAACTTTTCTGCATTTAATTTAAATGATTAATATTGACTTTTTGGAGGCTGTGAGAGCAGTATATGAGAAGCTCTGTTTCCAGCTGTCCTCCATGTTTACCCCTATCTCTGTAAGTGTTGAGGGTCTCAGGTATGGTTGCTGGGGCCGTCCCGTACCAAACCACCAACCCTTAGGGCTGAGGTAGTAGGAGTACTTCCAGGAGCTGTTGTTACTCTGACACTGCAAGGGGTAAACACACACGAGACCTTCATGTCTCCCTCACGCTCAAAGATTTTGGGCAAGACTTAAAATTTTCTTTTGTACATCCTCATGCTACGATAGTATTGATTTTCAGCTTCCATGGAAACCGTACCTCTCACTTAGAAGAGACATCCATTATCTTTGCCTACTCAGCCTTGATTTCCCCTTTTTCTGACAACAGAAACCTTCGCCTTTTGGAGCATTTGCCAGTGGTGTGATAGCTCTGCTCACACCAGCTCATACAGCCAATTGTTAAGATTTCAGGAGTTTGGCTGTACATAGTCATTTATTTATTTATTGAGATGCAGTCTCCCTGTGTTGCCCAGGCTGGAGTCCAGTGGTGCGATCTCGGCTCACTGCAGCCTCCACCTCCTGGGTTCAAGCAATGCTCCTGCCTCAGCCTCCCCAAGTAGCTGGGACTACAGGCGTGCGCCACCATGCCCAGCTAAATTTATTTTGTATTTTTAGTAGAGATGAGGTTTCACTATACTGGCCAGGCTGGTCTTGAACTCTTGACCTCTGGCGATCTGCCCACCTCGATCTCCCAAGGTGCTGAGATTACAGGTGTGAGCCACCACACCCGACCCAGAGTCGTTATTTAACATTAAATTCTGTAAACTTCTTTTTTCCGAGACAGAGTCTCGCTCTGTTGCTCAGGCTGGAGCGCAGTGGTATAATCAGAGCTCACTGCAGCTTCCACTTCCTGGGCTTAAGCAATCCTCCTGCTTCCTGAGTAGCTGAGACCACTGCTGGGCGCCCCCTTGCCCAGCTACTTTTAACATTTTTTTTGTAGAGAGATGGGGTCTTATTTTGTTGCCCTGGCTTGTCTCCAGCTCCTGGCTCAAGTGGTTGTCCTGCCTGGGCCTCTCAAAGTGTTGGGATTACAGGCATTAGCCATCATGCCTGGCCCATAAACTTGTGATTTAATAAATTATATTAAAAACATAGGTAATACATACTCAAAAGTCATCACTTCCTAATTGTTTTGCTATGTTTTATTATTACGGACAATCGTGAGGCCATCCCTTTAACTGTATGGTAGAAATGTTGTATAATGGTGACTCCTGCACATCTCTTCCCAATCCCATGCTCAGGGACCACATTGGTGGTGTGAAATCTGCCATGGTGACAGTATTTACACCACGAAAATTCACATACGTTACAGATGAGGACCTCACCCCCAAGCCCAAAGCTGGTTGTTAAACAGTTACCAGCATGCCACTGGGCACTCCCCATTGTACCCATTTCAGTTCATGTGGTTCAACTATTCTGACCACATGTTCCAACTCCACAAGTAGAAACATGAACCTCTGAGGTTGCTAAGTGAGTGGGATGTAAGTTTGTAGCTGGTGATAGCCGTTTTTTTTTTTTTTTTTTTGAGGTGCAGGCTCACTCTATGGCCCAGGCTGGAGTAAAGTGAGGTGCGATCCCTGCTCACTGCAACCTTCGCCTCCCAGGTTCAAGCAATTCTCCTGCGTCAGCCTCCCAGATAGCTGGGATTACAGGAGCCTGACACCATGCCCAGATAATTTTTTTTTTTTTTGAGATGAAGTTTTTGCTCTTGTTGCCCACGCTGGAGCGCAATGGCATAATCTTGGCTTACTGTAACTTCCGCCTCCCAGGTTCAAGTGATTCTCCCGACTCTGCCTCTGGAGTAGCTGGGATTACAGGCATGCACTACCACGCCCGGTGAAGTTTTGTATTTTTAGTAGAGACGGGGTTTCACCATACTGGCCAGGCTGGTTTCTAACTCCTGACCTCAGGTGATCCACCCGCTAGGGCTTCCCAAAGTGCTGGTATTACAGGTGTGAACCACCACACCCGGCAGAGTGGTGACAGTCTTCTTGTCACCACAAGCAGAAAGACTCCTTGAGAAGAAAACTAACAGAGGAAGTAACGTGGAAAGATGAAGACATCTTCCTAATGATGTCATTTAACATCTGGACCTGACCTCATCTGAAGCTATTGTATCCTTAGATCTTCCACTTATGTGAATCGATCATTTGCACCCTGTTTTTGGTCTGAGCCAATTTGAACTAAGTTACTACCACTTGAAACTCAGCAATTTTTCACAACAAAAGCAATTTTTTTTTTTTTGAGACGGAGTCTTGCTCTGTTGTCCAGGCTGGAGTGCAGTGGCATGATCTTGGCTGACTGCAACCTCTGCCTCCTGGGTTCAAAGGACTCTCTTGCCTCAGCCTCCTGAGTAGCTGGGATTACAGGCGCCTGCCACCATACCCAGCTAATTTTTATATTTTTAGTAGAGGTGGGGCTTCAACACGTTGGCCTGGCTGGTTTAGAACTCCTGACCTCAGGTGATCCACCCACTTCGGCTTCCCAAAGTGATGGAATTACAGGTTTGAGCCACTGCACCTGGCCAATAAAAACGGTTTTTAAAAACCACTTTAGGGTTGTTACTGAGCACTCAATTTCAAGAAGAGAATACCAAAGCTATGTTTGATAATGGGTTGATTACTTGGGGTGATCGTAATCTAAGAGATTTTCCTGGCAGAGCCAAATTCATGTGTTAGGAAAATTACTGAAGTTTCAGGTCTTTCTGATTACCTTTGGAGAGGTGGACCTTTGGACATTTAATCTGTTTACTGACAACAATGCTTTGACTATGGCTATCCTAACTCACCCAACATGCCATGAGAGTAGGAAGTCCATGTTTCCTGGGAAACACTCCCTGTGGTGCAAAACCCATTACACACCTAGTCAAACTCAAAAAGTGAAAAAGCTCGACACTAAAAGAATATGCCTTGGCCAGGTGGGGTGGCTCATGCTTGTAATCCCAGCACTTTGGGAGGCCGAGGCAGGTGGATCACTTGAGATCAGGAGTTCAAGACCAGCCTGGTCAACATGGCAAAAACCCTGTGTCTACTAAAAATACAAAAATTAGCCTGGCATGGTGGTGCATGCCTGTAATCCCAGCTACTTGGGAGCCTGAGGCAGGAGAATCATTTGAGCCCAGGAGATGGAGGTTGCAGTGAGCTAAGATCACACCACTGTACTCTAGCCTGGGTGACAGAGTGAGACCTTGTCTCCAAAAAGAGAGAGAGAGAGAGAGAGAGAGAGAGAATATGCCCAATTCATGGAAAGAGTCTTGGATAATAAATATAAAATGAGTTTGCTAGTCTAGATCTTTCCATAACTTTGGGCAAACACCTCACCTTTCTGAGCCTCATTTTTTTTTTCCAGAGAGTGAGGAGCTGAAGCTAAATGATTTCAAGGGTATCTTCCACCATTCTAAATTCTATGATGCTATGCTAAACATTTATATTGCTATTTATTCTCGAATTCTCTAACATTTTCTCATCAAGTAAAAACAAAATATTTCGACAAATTGTCACATTTCCAGAAAGGCTCATATTTTCACCTTTTTAATGTAACAGAAATTAGGAAACAGGAGTGAGTGATAAATGACTTTGCACTGGAGGGAGGTGGAGAAGAATGGGTCCTGGAGTGATGTTTACTGTGGGGGAAGGCAGCCTTTGTAGAGTGCATACTTTGGCTTCTAGCTCGTGCATCACCAGCCTGTGATCACAGGTGCTAATTAAATTAATAAAAAGGCATTTTGTTAAGACATGTGCTCCACACCTGCTGTGTCACCAGGCACAGGTTTCTTGCCTGTTGTGATGGAACAGTTTTTACCAATCAACAATGAAGGCAGAAAGAAAAGAATAGCAAGAAGGAAAAGTCAAACTATAGCCAACATGACCCTGATTCTCCCCTGACAAATGCCTATTAATTTGTCATGACACATTGGGAAAGCACACGTTTTGAATTTGACATTCCCAATTACGTAGGGCGTGACAACTTTGTTTAATAGTTATTATACTTCCCAGAAATAACATACTGTCCTCACCCAGTTAAGGATGAGGTTGATACACTGAGAAATTATAGCATGTAGAAACAAAACTTTAGATGCAAATGAGGATGATAAACTGAGAAACTATAGCACGTAGAAACAAAATTTTGGATGCAAATGAGGAGCACACCCATCTCTCTATAATGACACTTTTACTGAATGGTCTGGGGGTCAACTGTTTGGAATTATTTTAAACAGCTCTGGTAACATCTCTTTGACTTGAATGCAGATGCCATGTGTTTTTGTTTGAGGAAGATACATGAAAAAATATTTTTAGCTTAAGCTACATTTTATGTTAAAAATGGACATATCCCAACATATTAGGATTATATTTAGTTGTGAGAGACTTAAAATCCAAAATAAGAGTTTATTTTCCTCCATCTAGAAATCCTGGCAGGATGTCCAAGTCTAATATGGTGCTCCACAGCGTTAGGGACCAAGCAGTTCCTCCCCTTTCTCTGCTGTGCACGACTGAAATTCTCAAGCTCATCTTTTGGTTCATGATGAAGTCGTACACAATTTCCACTTACTTTTATTTTTTATATTTTTGAGATAGAGTTTCATTCTTGTCACCCAGGCTGGAGTGCAATAGCACAATCTCGGCTCACTGCAACCTCTGCCTCCGAGGTTCAAGCGGTTTTCCTGCCTCAGCCAGCCAAGTAGCTGGGATTACAGGTGCCCACCACCACCGCACTTGGCTAATTTTTGTATTTTTGGTAGAAGTGGGGTTTTACCATGTTGGCCAGGCTGGTCTCAAACTCCTGACCTCAAGTGATCCGCCCACCTTGGCCTTCCAAAGTGCTGGTATTACAGGTGTGAGCCACCATGCCTGGCCCACAATTTCCGCTAACATCTTATTGGTAATCCTTAGACACAAGACAGAGCTTCAAGAAGGCTCGAGAAGTAAGTCCTCTCTTCTAGGCAGCTATGCACCTTGCTTAAAGTTATGTGTTCTATTGTTATAGCACAAGGGTTGGCAATCATTTTCCTGTAAAAGGCCAGTTAGTAAATATTTTAGGCTTTATGAGGCACATGGCCTCTCTATTAACCCTGCTGTTACTATACATGGCAGCCATAGAGCCTACACAGATGAATGTTTGTGGTTGTGTGTCTGTATGAGTGCGTTTTCACACTGCTGATAATGACATACCCAAGACTGGGTAATTTATAAAGAAAAAGAGGTTTAATGGATTCACAGTTCCACATGGCTGGGGAGGCTGCACAATCATGGTGGAAGGTGAAAGGCATGTCTTACATGGTGGCAGACAAGAGAATGAGAGCCAGGTGAAAGGAGTTTCCCCTTATAAAACCATCAGCTCTCACGAGACTTATTCACTACTATGGGAACAATGTGGGGGAAACTGCCTCCATGATTTAATTATCTCCCACCAGGTTCCTCCCACAACACATAAGAATTATGGGAGCTGCAACTCAAGATGAGATTTGGGTGGGTATACAGCCAACCCATATCAGTGTCAATAAAACTATATTTACAAAAGCAGGTGGTGGGCTGGATTTGGCTCACAGGCTGACCTCTGTTATAGAAAATGGGTAATAATAGAAAAACAGAAAATAGAGATCTCTAGAAGCTTCTGCTATGCTAGGTAGTAGAAATATGAGTACCATTAACTCTGGTAAGCCCATCCCTCCCCTCTTCCTCTTTAGCACAGTTGGTGGCAAGCAAGATTGCCAACAATTTATAAACATCAGCGAGATGGCAGAGGAGGACACATTTGTTTAAGGCTCTCTTTGAAAGGCTAGCTAGTGAATTTCAGTTATGCCTTTTGTTTATCATTCTGACTCTTACTTTGCTTAGGCAAAAACTTCTATCACATTTCTGACCTAAGTAAGATGATGGCTATTTTCTGGACAACCATTGGGAGGTGCAAATTTCCATGGAGTAAGCAAGCTGACTGAAGGAAATGCAGAGGAGACGCTGAGAAAATTCCCTGAGGGAACGATTATGGTTTTCCCCTCTTTTTGGCAGAGTGGGGTAGAGCTGTGATCTTTTATTTAATTATATCTCTTTAAGATCTTGTCTTTCTTCTGGGTGGAGGGGGGAGAAGAGGTGTAGGATTACACTAGAGAGCTCCCCCTTGAGTAAAATAAACGCACAAGAAGTTTGATAAACATTCTTTGTGGAAATTTTACCTTGCGTCAGTTTTATTTAACTTATTTTAATGAATCCAGTGATAACACGTGACTTAAGTCACATATGGATATACAGGCCAGTCATGGTAGCTCACACCTGTAATCCCAGCACTTTGGGAGGCCGATGTGGGCAGATCACCTGAGGTCAGGAGTTTGGGACTAGCCTGGCCAACATAGTGAAACCTCATCTCTACTAAAAATACAAAAATTAGCTGGATGTGGTGGCGTGCACCTGTAATCTTAGCTACTCTGGAGGCTGAGGCAGGAGAATCACGTGATTCTGGGAGGTGGAGATTGCAGTGAGCCGAAATCGCAGCAATGCACTCTAGCCTTGGCGACAGAATGAGAATCCACCTCAAAATAATAATAATAAAAAAAAAGTATACACACCACACACACACACACACACACACACACACACACACACACACACACACGAATGCAGAATTAAGAGTCTTCCATAAGCCATCCTTCCTAGTCTCTCCCAAAATGTCCCAACAGTCAAACGCTGTGCCAGAAGAGAAGGATTGTTAACAGTGATTTCCCGTGCTTCCAGAACTCTTAAAGTGAAATAAGCTGCTCTGCAAACTTCCTTCCTGGTTCCTTTTTCTTTTTCTTTTTCTTTTTGAGAGCAAGTCTCACTCTTTCTCCCAGGCTGGAGCGCAGTGGCGCAATCTCGGCTCACTGCGACCTCCGCCTCCTAGGTTCAAGCAATTCCCTGCCTGAGCCTCCCAAGTAGCTGGGACTACAGGCGCCCACCACCACGCCCAGCGAATTTTTGTATTTTTAGTAGAGACGGGGCTTCACCATCTTGGCCAAGATTGTCTTGAATTCCTGACCTCTGGGATTATCCCAAGTGCTGGGATTACAGGCATGAGCTGCCATACCTGGCCTCCTTTTTCTTAAAATCCACTTAAGATCTAGTTAGTAGGATTATTAACGTGCCAGAGCTTCCCTTTCCATAGTACTGACTACTGGTAAATCTACTTTTAGCATCTCCCAAACTCCTACTTCTGTATTCAGTAGAAAAGATACTTTAGTTAAACTGGCCAAATGTTTATACTACATGGATTCAAGACTGGAACAATAGTGGCTTTAGATGTCCACATTTATGAAAGGTGACTCATAAACTTAGCATGCCACAGTCAAGTTAAAAGAAGCTGAGAGATAATTTAGTCCAAATTCCTTAGTTGACAGAGAGGAATTGAGGTTCAGGGAGGGAAAGTGATGAGCCTAGGATTAATTAGCATGCCTAATGAATAGTAAAATGTGGTTGAAACTCAGGTCTTCTAGTTTGCAGAAACACTTGGAACCTCCACTCTCCCTCTTGAAGGGCAGGACTCAGCGGGAGAGCATTCCTTACAGGAAACGGGAGCGCAGTGATGGCTGCCTGTTGACAGTCAGGCGTCAGGAAGTGGGAGGATAAGATGTCTGGCTTTTCCATTCCTTCTTTTTTTCTCTTTCTGGTTTTACTAATTTATTTAAAAATTACATTGTTCAAGTTAACACTTGATATTCATTGTTGGATTTCTTTTTTATTTTAATTTAATTTAATTTAATTTTTTTTGAGACAGAGTCTTGCTCTGTTGCCAGGCTGGGATGCAATGGCGCAATCTCAGCTCACTGCAACCTCTTTCTTCTGGGTTCAAGCAGTTCTTTACCCCAGCCTGCCAGGTAGCTGGGATTACAGGTATGCACCACCACACCCAGCTAATTTTTGTATTTTTAGTAGAGATGGGGTTTCACCATCTTTGCCAGGCTGGTCTTGAACTCCTGACCTTGTAATCAACCTGCCTTGGCTTCCCAAAGTGCTGGGCATGAACCACCGTGTCCGGCCTGGGTTTCTTTAGGTTATTCTGCTGCTCTGTCAGTTTCCCAAGGGTTCTGTGTGTGTGCCTTATGCTGTTCCTTCTCCCATGGCCTTGTTGCTCACTTCCACAGAAGCAAATGTCAGTGCTTTTCTTGCTTTAGAATATGTGCTGTGTGCTGTAATCACGGTATCTACTGTTTTTGCAGGTGGCATGGCCATTCTGTTGACACTGACTCCGGGTGCTCCCTGGAGCACTTTCTATGCTTAGCAGAGCTATCGTTTTTTGTTTTTGGGTTTTTTTTTTTTTTCTGTGAGAGAGAGGGTCTTGCTCTGTTGCCCAGGCTGGAATGCAGTGGCATGATCTTGGCTCACTACAGCCTCTACCCCCAGATTCAGGTGACCCTCTCACCTCAGCTTCCTGAGTAGCTGGGACCACAGGTGAATACAACCACACATGACCAATTTTTGTATTTTTTGTAGAGACAGGGTCTTGCCTGTTGCCCAGGTTAATCTTGAATTCAAGCGATCCTCCCACCTTGGCCTCCCAAATTGCTGGGATTACAAGTGTGAGTCACAGTGTTGTTCCAATATCTACTAAGGGGCTGTCAAAACCCTGTGGAGAGCGCCTGTTTGGCGGATACGCTGTTCTGCTTTCATTTCACACATCACTTTCCCAAGAATAGCAGAGAAAAGAGGCACCTTTTCCAGAACTCTAGCAAAGTGACGGAGACCCTTGGCCATGGCTTTCCTCACCTCCTGCAGATTCTGTGTCACACAGCTCACGGTAGACAGTTTGCCAGCCTTTGGGCTTGGCGAAAGCACACTCTTTGGAAGAGCAGGGGAGCCCAGAAGTTCACAGAAAAGAAAGCCTCTCAAATTCTTCTTGCAGCAGCGGTAAATAAGGAAGACCTTAGCTTCTTCTGAAAAAGGCCATATTTCCCCTGGGACAAGGACAAAGTGCAGTGTTGCAGGGAGACTGGTGCAGACCCGTGGAGAGTACATAGTGTAAGAAGCGCAGGATGCACCACAGCAGGGTTTCTGGGCTGTTTAAAACGCACTGGAGTGGCTCAGCGCGGCGGCGCACGCCTACAATCAGAGCACTTTGGGAGGCCGAGGCGGGTGGACCACCTGAGTCAGGAGTTCGAGACCAGCCTGGCCAACATGGCGAAACTCTGTCCAGCCTGGGCCACAGAGCAAGACTCCATCTCAAAAAATAAATAAATATATAAAACAAATAAACAAACAAAAAACATACTGGGGTGTCTCCAGGTTTTTCAGGTGGCATCAAGGAATTAGCCCCAAATCCAGAGGGCATTTAATTTGGCTTCATATGAGAGTTTCGAGGAAGAAAGGAAAAGTATCACATTTAGGCCAAACAAAAAGATCACTAACATTTCCCAAAAGGTTGGAGTTATTAAGAATTAAAAATTCAAACTAACGTGTACAGTGGTATAGTTTGGTAAGGGGCATAAATACTTAGTACATCTATTAATTTATAGGGTCATCTTCATATGTGGATAACATTTTTGTAGATGCATGTGAACATATGGGTATATATACACACACATATTCATATTCTGTATATATAATATACACAGATAATACACAAAAACATCTATATATAAATATGAAAATATTAATATATGTATTGTGTTTATAATGTATGTGTGTATATAAGTATGTATTAATGTGTATATATTATTTATAAATGTATATACAATGCAAATATATATACATGTGTACACTATGTACATACATATATAAAATGCACATATATAAATATATGTGTATTATAAAATATATGTGTATAGTATACATATTATACATATGTATATAATATATGTGTATTTTATGTATGTATAATACATAGTATACATGTGTATATGAAATACATGTATTTTCTGTACATATATTACACAGTATACATATGTATATAAAATATATGTATATTTATATATATCACATGGTATACATATATATACATGCATTATATACACATAATATGCAATATATGTATATTTATACATGTATATATGTGTATATATATGTACACATATGCATTCATGCACATCTATTATAATTTTACTCATTTATGAAGATGAACCTGGGAATTGATAAGCATGTTGAAACTGAGTATTTATCTATACATATATATACATGCATGCACACATATACATACAAACATACATATACACTAATAGATTATATTGACATTGCTGCAAATTCTTCTTTCTCCATATATGATTATATTGCAAGATCCTTCTTACTACCTATGTATATCTGTGTATATTATGTACTCTTCTCTTGTGAATTATTTTTTTTTCTTTGCCATCAGGAAATGTGGCAGGCAGGAAAGAAAAAAGAGAAGAAGAGAGAACAGGATTGGGTGACCAAAAGATGCCCGAACACTAATGTGAAAAGAATAAATGCTTGATCACAATAATTAGGGACATGTGCCTTTTTAGAATCTCATCTGTTTTAGCTTAAGGAAAGAAAATTTTAAAATAACATTTTTAACTGAAGGAAAGCCTTTTTCTTACTTTCTAGAACCAACAAAGGCAACCTTATGTTGCAAGTCATTATAGTAAAACCATTAGGAAGGAAGGACCATTTAAAGTGAGATCTGTCATTAATTTCCTAACTACTCGCTTGAATCTCATAAGTAATTTCAAGTGGAAAGGGTTGTCAAATGTGATTAAGGCCATTATTTCATGTTAAAGTAGCCCACAGGCTTTCTGATATAAAAATCTTTCTACAGAGAGATCAACTAAGGTTTCTTCAAGGTTAAGGGTCTCTGGAGCCCATTCCATGAAGATATATTACAGTAGAGATCGTTAAGTGCGGAGGAGTCATCTGAGAAGATTGTACAAGGTTTCTCAAGGTGAGAGATCTCTGAACAAGAACAGATGCTATTATTTTAAGAAGATTTGCTGGGTGTTCAATTTCCAAAATGAATTGTAATGTATTTTTTTCTAACTAAAAATCTGACATCTATGTTGGGAAAATAATAACCTAGGCATCATTTAGTTCATTTAACAAGTATTAACTGTGCGAGTACTCAGGACGCCAGGCATGCTTCTAGATTCTTGGGATGCAATGGGGGATGGGACCAAATGAAGTCCCTGCTCCCAAATAGCTCAGACTGTGTGGAGCTCTCCTGTCTGGAGACAGGCAAAAAAAATTATAAAAGATAGCAGAACTCATCATCTGCAGCGAGAAACAAATATACAATGGCAAAGCCCAGTGATACATCTTATGGACAGGGAGAAGATGGGGCATTTTCCAAGTTGGGAGGATAAATCTGTATTAGTCAGGGTTCTCTAGAGAGACAGAACTAATAGGATAGATGAAGATAGGAACGGAGTTTATTAAGGAGAATGAGCTCACACGATCATAAGGTGAAGTTCCCTGTTAAGTCGTTTGCAAGCTCAGGAGCAAGGAAGCCAGTAGTGGCTCAGTCCGAGTCCCAAAACCTCAAAAGTAGGGGAGTGGACAGTGCAGCCTTCAATCTGTGGCCAAAGGCCTAACAGCCCCTGGCAAACCACTGGTGTGAGGCCAAGAGTCCAAAAGCCAAATAACCTGGAGTCTGACGTTCAAGGGCGGGAAGCATCCAGCATGGAAGAAAGATGAAAACTGGAAGACTCAGCGAGTCAGGTTCTTCTACCTCCTTTCCGCCTGCTTCTTCTAGCTGCACTGGCAGCTGATTGGATGGTGCCCACCCAGATGGAGGGTGGATCTGCCTCTCCCAGTGGGAGAGGCAACACCCAGAAACACCCAGGTACACTCAGAAACAATACTTTGCGTCCTTCAGTCCAGTCAAGTTGACACTTAATATTAACCATCACAAAAGCCTATCTTCCTCAAACAAGTGTTTAGCTGAGCCCTGAAGGATAAGGAGGGGTTGGCACAGCCCAGGTAGGTGAGGGATGGAGGTGAGGTCAAGAAAGCGTGTTCGCAGCAGAGTGACCAGCATTGCAAAAACCCAGAGGTGAGAAGGCCCAGGTGAGAAGGGGTACGCTATGTCTTAGGAAATGACTGTGTGGCTGGAAAAGGAATTTGGGAGAAATGGTGGGAGATCAGCCTGGAAAGGCATGCAGAGGCCTGATCATGCTGAATCTTGTAAGGCATCATCAGAAATCTGAAATTTGTTTTAAGGGCAACAGGCAGCCAGTGTTAAGTTTCTAGTAGGGAAGTGACATGAACAGATTTTGTTTAATAAAATCCTTTTGAAGGTAGTGTGAAGACCAGATTGGAAGGGGAGCAAGGTCGTAGACAGAAAGTCCATCAGCAGGCTGCTTCCGTCATCCATGAAAGAGATGCTGGGGTGGCTGCTACTAATGGGTGGCAGTGAGGCCTGTAAGGAGAGGTAACACTGACCACGTGCCAGGTGCTCTTCTAAGTGCTTGCTTTTTTTTTTTCTTTTGTGAGACAGAGTTTTGTTCTTGTCACCCGGGCTGGAGTGCAATGGCACAATCTCAGCTCACTGCAACCTCCTCCCGAGTTCAAGCAATTCTCCTGCCTCAGCCTCCTGAGTAGCTGGGATTACAGGTGCCCGCCACCACACCCAGCTAATTTTACTATTTTTAGTAGAGACGGGGTTTTGCCATGTTGGCCAGGCTGGTCTCGAACTCCTGACCTCAGGTGATCCACCCACCTCAGCCTCCCAAAGTACTAGGATTATAGGCATGAGCCACTACACCTGGCCAGGGGTTGTTTTTTAATTATATTTTGTTTTGCAATCATGTAAAACGTTGAAGTATTACACAGAGGTGTCCGCACTCTCTGTGCCCTGTGTGGCT